>LOEQ01007198.1:85299-98787 GCA_001685075.1 Bramus lutescens | reverse complement strand
GAAGAAGAAGAAGAAGAAGAAGAAGAAGAAGAAGAAGAAGAAGAAGAAGAAGAAGAAAGAAAAGAAGAACAGCAGCAGTTTGGTCATCTCTCTAGGGACAGAGTGATTTTCTTTGAATAAGGAGAGGAGAGAAAAGACTATTGTAGACATTTTTCTGATATAGATGAGTGATTATAATTACTTACGAGATGCATTTAGTACTATCCTAAACAATAATACCTTTTCAATTTTTTTTCCTCAGATGCATCCAACATAGGGTTCCTCTGTGTAGCCCCAGCTATCCTTAACCTTGCTCTGTAGACCAGGCTGGCAAGAAATGCCAAGATCCACCTGTCTCTGTTTCCCGGATGCTGGAGTTAAAGGCGTTGCCACCACCACCATGTGGCTTTTAATGCCTTTTCTAACTGTTAAAATATGGTGACTTAATACCATAAAAAAGCATATTGTGATTTTTCAGGCTCTAAGATGCATGTTTTCATTCTTTCTTCCTTTCTTTCTTTTTTCTTTTTTTTTTTTTTTCTTTTCACAGGGTCTCACTATGAAGCTCTGACTGTCCTGGAACTCAATATGGAAACCATGCTGGCCTCCAACTCATTGAGGTCTCTGGATGTCTTTGCCTGTCTCTGCCTCCCCAGTGGTGGGACTAAAGGTGTGTGCCTCCAAGCATGTCAAAAACATTTGTCAGAAAGCTGTATTTACATTAGAGTCCATACATCTCAGATGAAAAAATAATGGTGGATAAAAAGTTTTCTTTTATATGTTTACAGTCACAACTATGGAAATTGCAAAAAACTATACTTTCCGATTCAATTACATTCTCAGACGTTCTTTCCTTGACGAATATATAAAAGGTCTCCTGGCGTCAAAGTCCCTTATTCTATGCCATTCTGTTGAATAGGGAAGTGGTTTAACATGGAAGTTAGCCGGGATAAATACAAATTTAAAAAGCCTGGCCCTTTCCACCGTAGCAAAGAGAATCGTGTTTGCAAATATCAACACATAAATTCAAATACTCTACTACATTATTTCTATAGTAGTATTTTGGGAATAAAGATCAATAAAAAAGAATCAGGACTGGTCCAGTCTTATTATGTAAAATTTATCGACAAGGGAAGACATTCACAGCAGAATTTCAGAGCCGACTTCCTTATGTACAGCAGGGAAACTACTCGCACCCCTGGGCCCTTCCCTGCTGTGTCCCAGCCCCGCAGCTCCTCTGACCTGGGAGATTCCAGGGCCGCCGGGCTGCGGTTCCCCTACTGCGCTGATGACTGCTGACTTTCCCAGGCCGCCACGGGGCGACTGCCGCTTCGGGGAGTTTTCGCGTCCCTGCGACGCCCGCCGCGTCCTCCGCATTCAGATCTGCCCCACGCGATTCCACAAGGTGCAGGCCCCCTAGTAACGACATGGAATGGACATTCGACACTTCCGGCTTTGCAGCCTAAATCGACTTCCGGGCCCTCTTACACTGTTTCCCAGCTTCCGTTTACGTCACTACTCTAATTCCTCCCACTTCTCCATCTCTTTTGTTCCCCAACACTCAAGTTCCAACACACCCTCCCAAACGCTTTTCCAGTCCCACTGAGGCCCACTGAGGCCGGCTCCTCCCACTCCGTCTCAGGCTGCATGCCACACAGCTCCAGCTGTCAGGCTGCCCTGGACCCGCTCTGCACACCCTCCCCACATCCTTGCTGCCAGCCTAGACTAGAAGTGATCTAGGAGGACACTGCATCCGGGTGTCTGACCCCACAGTAAGTTCTGAATCTTAAGATAAAAGACAGGCAGCCTAACCCCGACTTTACTACCAGACTCCCGGGTTACATATTTAACCAAACGATAACACACTAAATTAAGATGCCAGCTTCCCATAGCCAACACAAACATAACAAGCCCAGACCAAATTCTGACATTTTGATTTTGGGAGAATCATTTCCGGAACTTGGATTTTGAAAAGAAATAGGTTTCTTATGTTCGTGGTGAGTCTATTCCTAATAGTCCACCAGTGAGTTCCTCCCGCGCTGTACTGCTCGCACCACTAGATGGTGGTCTTGTCTTTTACTCACTCAGAAACAAATTTGTCTTCTGTAGATGCATGCTAAGGATGCTTTGAGATAAAAGATTTTTTTTAAGGCGGTGGTGAATGCAGAAACTCCTGCTGTGCCAGATGCAAATAATTAAGGCTTGTGGTTCCTGGCCTAAAAACGGCAGTTACACCATCCCATGTATGGCTCTGGGAACAATGAGGAAAATGAGGAGGAAAGGGAATGAGAAGGGAAAGAGGAGGAAGGGCTAAGACACAGCATTCTCTAGACTCCATGCAGCTGCTGTAATCAGTAACCAACAGCAGCTGTACTTACCTGCACTGACCTCACCCTAGACCATAGTGTAGGAAGGGGAAAGGCTCACAGGGCCCACTCTTTACCTCTCAAATGGTAGCTGTGAATGGATTGTGGAAGAATCATTGCCTTTAGCTGTAGTCCTCTGCTGGGCTCAGTGGGCTCTGACACATAGCTCCAAATCCACAGTATCACAGATGGGCCTAGTTAATTTCAGGGGATCCCAAGCAAAATCAATAGAGATGAACACAACAGAGACATTTGTTGGAATTGTGGACTAAGACAGTAGACATATAGGAAGTGAAAGTAAATAGTATTTGAGGCGCGCACACACACACGCACATACACACTTAGGTGCATATACACACATATATATGTATGTGACTGTGAAATAGTTAATAATAGAGAAAAATTACTTTTGTTTTTCCAGTTGGGTTTTCTCTTTGTAACCCTTGCTTTCCTTGAACTCCCTTTGTAGACCAGGCCGGCTTCAGAATCTCAGAGATCTTCCTGCCTCTGCCTCGGGTATGCTAAGATTAAATTGCCCTGTTCGGAATTTTTTTTAAATGACCATATCAGTTAGTAACTTTTTTTGCTTGTATCAATATTTGTTGGGGTTAATTTTTTATTTTTTCAAGACTGGGTGTCTCTGTGTAACAGCACTGACTCTCCCAGTAGTCCCTTTATACACAATGATGGCCTCAAATTTACTGAGATCCACCTATATCTGTCTCCATTATGCTTGAATTAATGGAGAATGCCATGGAGGCCTGATTATAATTTGGTTAATATTAAGTAATACTAAGAGTCAGGGGGAATCTTCTTGTTTTTTTGCTTCAAGAAGATTCTTTTTAATCTATTTAATTTGTGACAACATTTCACTGTCTGGTCCTGACTGTCCTGGAACTGTAAATACCATGCTGGCTTTGAACTCTCAAGTACTGAGATTAAAGGTGTGTGCCACCACTACCCAGATGTCAAGAAATATTTTAAGTAACTTTGATGTTAGTTTTTCCTCTGAAATTCTGTTATAATCCTGTCAATCTGGTTTTCGGGTTGTATTAAGGGTGGCGTTTTATATCTGCTTCAGTCACATTGCTACTGATGTTCTCTCTACATATTTATTTCATGTTGTTGAAATTTGGTGTCTTATATTCACCTGGAAATTCATCTATTTCATTTAAAATTTCAATGTAGTGTAATAGAAGTTTTTAAACAAGAGATTCAGTGGATCTCTCATTTCTATCATGTAGGCTGTTCAGTTACCTTGGGTAACTGTCAAGACATGTTAACATGCTAAGTGGTAGAGATACACACCTTTAATTCCAGCACCCAGGAGGCATAGCTAGGCAGATCTCTTTGAGTCTCAGGACTGACTGCTCTACAGGGTGAGTTCCAGGTCAGTAAAGGGTGCATAGAAAACCCTATCTCAAAAAGAAGGCATAATAACACAAAGTTATGTATAGTTGACAAGGTCAGGCAAACCTTTTAACCCAGCACTCAGGAGACATTGCCAAGGGGAACTCTGAATTCAATGTCAGCTAAGTCTACATAGTGAGTCTCAGACAGCTGGAATATTGGAGACCTTGTCTCAAAATAAAGTAAATTGCTCCCTAAGGAGTAATGTTCATGGTTCCAGAAGTACCTTGCAAGGTTCCAAAGGAGGAAGCCAACCAACAGCCATAGCCAGCTATGATGCTTATGAACCACATCAACTGTCATTCTGGCACAATAGACATAAGAATGTAGTAGTGGCATGCATACCTTGGTGGTAATCAACATCACTTTCATTGGACTTAAGACCTTCTTAACAAAAGAGAAATCATGACTGGTACTGGAAATCCAGCTTCTGACTGGTGCTGGTAAAGACATGAATCTTGGAGGACAACAAGCAACCACCACTTTACTAATCCACTATAATCGCTAACAAGTAACTAAACATTTTTCTTTGAACCCACAGGTAAGCTTATTCTTCACCCCTCATCAAGGAAACATCTCTTTTCAACAGAAACCACTACAAAAATCCACAACTAATCAAAATTCAGAGATGTGCAGCCCAGTCCCACTGAATACATCTCTAAAACACTCCTGTACCATTTTTGATAAGGGGCTATAAAGATTAAAAGAGGCAGAGGACCAGGGAGTTTGGTGTGAGATTGTGTCCCCTAGTATACTAACTAGTCAGTGTTCCCTAGTGCAACAGAACTTATAGAATGAACACACACACACACGCACACACAAACATACACACACACACACACACACACATGAATGACTTACAGGCTGCTGTGCAGATAATCCAACAATGGCTGGCTGTAACAGAAAGTCCAAAAATCCAGTTATTTGCTTAGTTTACAAGGCTGGATGTCTTGGCTGGTCTTCTATATATGCAGGAATCCCAAAAGAGTAGGGTCCAATGCCAGTGAAGAAATTAATGTGCTATTAAGAAAATGAGCCAACAAACAGGCAATGAGCAAAATGATTCCTATTTCCACATACTTATACAGGCTTCCAGAAGAAAGTGTGGCCCAGATTAAAGATGTATCATGGAGCCTCTCTATTCTGACCAAAGATGTATGTCCTTCAGTTTCAAGATGTGGGTTAATGGCATTTATCTTCATATCTCAATGTTACAATCTAGGAGTGGATTCAGTTAATTCAAAAGAAACAAAATTATCCTCACAAGTATGCCCTCAATTTCTGAATTGTAGTTCGTTCCAGATGTAGTCAAGTTGACAACTAAGAATAGCCATCACATTTAGCAATGCTAGAACTTTGTCTATAAAATCTTACCGACATGACCTCCCAAATGTAAACTGAACAAAGACAAGAACAATGGACATTCAAAAGTGGATGGGGAGGATTCCACAATGCCTAAACTCCACACAGAGAATTATAGCAACTGAGGGATGCTTGGAGCAAGAGAAATAATATCCCCCAGGAAAGAGCACACTAATTGGTTATTCAATACCAAATGGTCAGCACTGAAAGCACACATCCAATTGACATTATATGGACTGAGAATTTTATTTACAATTATGAATGTATACACATAGACATATATGTATACAGTAAACATTAATGAAAAAGATACCATGAATTTGAATACAAGCATAGACAGTATATGGAAAAATTTGTAGAAAGGACAGTGGGAAGAGAAATGTCCTAATTATATAATAAGTTCAAAATTGTAAATATGAAAAAGTGAAACTAAAATAAGATAAATGAATAAACAATTACAAACCCAGACTAAAACCAAATAAACAAGTATATATCTATCAGGTAAATGCAGACTACGACTCCTTTAAATTTCCATGCTGCCCTAGCTACAATGACAATAATCAGGAACAGAAATGATAACTACTGTTGGTATAAATGTTGGGAAAGGAGATCAAACACTGAGAATTAGAACAATTAGAGAATGAACTTATGAAGTCAGTCTGGTGTTCTCAAAATAATGACTAAATAAAAGAAGGAAAACTCATCTGCTATCTAATTACTGCACTGATGTGTGACACTATTTCTGTGACAAACAATGGCAAACATCTACTAAAAGAGATAGGGAACCAATGAAATCCAAAGTTTGGAACCAATAATGTCTGTCTTGGTGAACCAGTGAGATTCTTTTTGTTTTTCTCTATTAGGAGTGTTTTGTCTGCATGTATATCTGTGCACCACGTGTGCTCCTAGTGCTAGCAGACCCAGAAGAGTGTATTAGATACCCTAGAAATTAGAATGTAGATTGAGTGCCCATGTGAGGGTACTGGGAATTCAAAGTGAGTTTTCTGAAAGAGCAGACAGTGCTCTTAACCACTGAGCCATTTCTAAAGTCAAGTGGACCAATGAATTTTATTGGGGTGACTTTATTGGGTGTGGATGAGGGTTTACTTACAGAAGCAGAAAGGACTCAATGTTAGCTGTGTCATCCTGTGAGGGTGATGGCTAATGAAGCTGGAAACCTGGGGATCACAGGACAGCTTGTAGGCAGCTCAAAGGAGGTTGGAAGTGTCTTTCAAGCTACTCATTACCTCCTCTAGGTGTAACATGAATAATAAAAACCAAGAGACAGATATTGGGGTTCAGAAAAATCAGAAGCAGCCATCCAGTAGAGAGCTCCTACCTTTATAGAAACTTCAGACTGAAAAGAATGAGTTCATGTCTCATTCCACCTTATATCCCTCTCCAGTGCTGGTATTAAAGGTATGCATCACCACTGCCAAGCCTATATGGATAACTATTGTGGCTGCTGGGATTAAAGGTGTGTGCCATCACTGCCTGGTCTATAAGGCTGACTAGTGTGCCTACCTTTGCACGCTGATCTTCAAGCAAGCTGTATTTATTAAAATAAAAATGAAACCACTATATTTCCCCCTTTTATCTAAAATTAAAAAGAGTATGATTAATATAATAAAAAGTATGTACAATAAGTACAATAACTATTCAATATATACAAGTAATAAATACACTATCAATGCCTAATCCATTACACAAATTTAGAGAAAATACTCCATTATCTATCCTATCATGGTGAGTCCAAAAGGTTGTATCTAATTCGTTTTCTGTTATAATTTCCATTATCAAATAATATTGCAATGTCTCTCAAGCTTTTACATTTTACACCTCTTTAGTGACTTTTTTCTGAGTCTTGTAAACAAGGAAAACTGTAATTATAACAATATAGTCTTCAACGACCTCAGAGACTCTAGAAGACAATAATATTAACTGAGTAAATAGGATATGCAAGCAAGTGATTTCCAAAATATGTGAGAAATAACAGAAATAGCTTGTTGCCTGGACAGGCACCCACTGTTCCTCTGCAATGTTGGGGCATACATCTTCAGCCTAAAGGTCTCGAATATTTGACAGGCTTTTCTATTAAAACAGGATTTTTGAAGGATGGTTGCACCTTGTCTTGGCAAGGTTTGGCAGTCACCCTCTTTTGTGTCCTGCTTGTTCAATTAGGACAGCATACTGTCAGTAGTCAAGGCAAGGGCATTTTCTTACCTAGTGGCTAGCTTTTGCCACAAAAAGTAAATTCCATGTGGAGTTTCTTTGGTGTCCATTATCTTCCCATGTAGATTGGTGCTACCAGGAACAGACATGTCTCATTGTCATAAAATGAACCTATGTTACTAAAATATTAAATGTCATATTCTGTAGATCTCTGATTTGTTTGAAAATGTCCTGTCTACCTAAAATATATCTCTCATTGACCTTGAAAACATACCTAATATGACTACAAGTTTAATTGTAACAGGTGACTAATTTAATAATCTACATTTTCTTATTACTCTAAAGAGTTGGTAATCATAACTTTAAAGAACTAGAAATTTGTATTACATTGTTAAATAAGCTGTATAGGTATGATTTCTTGAACAAGATTAGAAACATATTACAGTATGTTTTAACAAAATTAATCTCAAATTTGTATCAATATACTAAGTTTGTATACAATATACTGAAGTCCAATCCAATTTTTAATACTAATAGTTGCTTTTCAAAAGTATATTCAATAATCTACCTTCCTATCTTATAATATTTATATCTTCCCATTTTTCAGAGTAGATTCAATAATCTACCACTTAATTCTATCCTATCTATATCCCCCTTTGTTCTTTTCAAAACAAGAACTCCTAATCTAGTTTCCCTTGTTCAACTTTCCTCCTGACTGTAACCAATACAATTCATAACCAACCCTGCTAAACAGTTACAAATATCTATAACCCATTTAATGACCAAATACCACTCACCCTACCTCTTATGAATGTGGACTTCATATTCTTAAATTTACTTACTGATGTCTGGGGGAAATGGCATCTTTAGGAAATCCTGAAAAGAAAACTTTGGGCTAATTGTCAAGTCCTGGGAGAGATAGCTTTGTCATTTTTTGTCCAGTCTGTGTGTAATGAGAAAGCACAAGACTTGTCTGAAGTCCCAACAGAATAGTCTGTGAGGCTGAATCATTTCAAACTAACCACTTTGAAATCATTCTGAGCAGTTTTTAGGACAAAAGCTGATATTTAGGTGGTGGTTTTCAGGTTAGTAATGTTAATATAGTCCTGGAAGAACTGCAATTGTGTGGTCCCATCTTCTTTTTGGAAACTTCAACATTCTCTGTTAGGCATGATCATGATTCATGTCAGAAAACTATTGACAGAGACTCAAACCTGAAATAATGTGCATGAAGGTAGATGAGAATTTTTTCTAGAATTAGTATGCTGTGTGAATTTTAATAACATGACAAAAGTTTAAGTATATATATTAATTATATAACTTATAAAATATTAACACATTAAGAAAAGTGGTTAAAAGTCAATATATAACCAAAGTTTTATGAGAATAGTGTCTATAAAATGTCCCTTAAATACTTGTTTTTCTTCTGTCCCATATCAGGCAACTCTTCTGACATGACACAGAGATTTTGAATTACACTTTAATAAGCATTCTTGGGTTTAGAGAAGGAATGAGCCACCCTCCAATTCAAAAGCCAGCTATGATCTTTAACTGGGCTGGGAAAACAAAAGACCAGTTGCATTATATGTCTGTAGAGAATAGCAGAAACAGACGTTTAGGAAGATTTATGAAATTTTATTCAAATAGAAATATGATATACCAACAGGCCAATTTACCCTTTTTCTTGAGACATTTTTCTGGATGATTTGCCCTTTTCCTTCAGATGTCTCCTTTGTCCAGCAGTCTTTGGATTCCTTAGTTGGATGCCTTTATTCTCTGAAAATACAGTAACAAAAATCTTCCTTAACCCTAATTTTGGGAAGATCGAGTATATCTGATCAAATGAGAAGCATTTTTTATTTTTATAGGTTATTTTAGATTTAGCAGACATGTTGTTTGATGAACTATCATCTCTTCTAATTAAGGGGTCTCTCTTGTTCAAATAGAATCTTAATCAATTTTGATAGTATCCATAGCTTTTCTTCTCCTGTGGAAACAAAAGCAAAACCTCTTCTACAATGTAACGCATGCTCTGGTTTCCATTCTGAGGTCTGTACATCTTTAAAGTATATCAGCTGATTTAATTCCATAGTTTTGCTATTATCCCATGTCTCTTTATAGCTGTTGTTCATTTCTCATTAGCATTCAGAAAATTCAAAGTTAATAAAGCATTATGCAATGTATTCATAGGGTCTTTATCATCCTGTTGTGTTTATTCAACATATTCTTTAGAGTTTGATCTTTATATAATTGTCTGCCCTATGGGTTGTGTGGTATACCTGTAACATGCTTTATATGATAATAAACAGAAAACTCTTTCATTTTCTTATAGACATATGCTAGAGCATTGTCTGTCTTAATTTGTACAGTTATACCAATGATGATCATAAATTCTCACAAATGTGTGGTTACCGACTCAGCCTTTTCTGAACTCAAAGCAGTTGTGCATTGAAAACCTGAATAGGTATCAATGATGTGATGTACATATTTTAGTTTTTCATATTCTAAAGAAAATGGAACACATTCATCTGCCAGTACCATTCCTTTGAGTACCCTTTGGGTTACTTCCTGCAGGTAGTGGTGTTCGGTTCCATAAAGAGCAAGTAGGAAATTTCGCTTTATTTTTCTTATCTTGTTGCCATGTGATGGAAAAGTCTTTTTTTAAGCCTTTACTATTGGCATGATTTTTTAAAATGAAATTCTGAGTCCTTCAGCACATTTATAATCAATAATTTATCAATTTCTTCATTACCATGTGCTAGAGGCCCTGGCAGACCTGTATGGGATTGTATGTGTATTATGTGTATATGGGATAATTCCTAGTCCTAATTATTTCTTGTAACTGAATAAATAATAAATAATAAAGTCAATTCTGTGTCAATTCTGTTTCAATATAAAAACAACTCTTTCTGTATGTTACAAATCATTAACTATGTTAAGAAATTCTTTAAAATTCCTTAACACCATGAGAATAACATATAACTCTAACTTTTGGACAGAACCATAAAGGCTTTGATCCATTTTCTTATATATTCTGATTTGTAACCTCTATTTCCTTATTTATTTGCATCAGTATAGAATGTAGGGGCTCCAATTTTTGGTATTTCCTATGTAATGCAATCAATGATCTAGCTAATTCTCTTGATAAGTTGAATTCTCTTGCTTTTGGGATACTTGTTAATCTCTCCCCAAAAATTACTACATTCTCTTTGCCAGGTTTTACTTTTTTCATAATTTGTTAATTTTGTCATTATTAAAAGGTACTATAATTTATGTTGGCTCTATTCCAGCTAATTGACAAAGTCTCAATTTTCCTTTTAGAATTAACTTAGCAACCTTTTTCAAGTAAGTTTTTAATTTGTTACTCAATTTATATGTTATAAAGATCCATTTTAAGATAGTATCTTCCCTCTGAATTAAAATTCCTGTAGGTGAATGCTTAGAGGGCAATATAACCAGAATGCATTTAAGCTTTGGATTCACAACACATGTGTAATCTGTATTTTCTCTTCCACCAAAGCTATTTTTTTCTCAGGTTAAGAGGATATTTTCCTGGGACTATTTAAGTACTTGTCATCATCTAAGGCTTTGTTTCAATTAATTAGTTTATCAGGTTTTATCCCAATAGTGGGATGTAGATAGGAAATGTATTCTTGTGATCTTTGAAGGTCATTAAGAGTCTGCACTCAATTTCTCCTAATTTGCACATTTTAGGGCCTAAAATTTTGTAATCTATTTTACAGCCTAAATAATAAAATCTCCTCTTTTTTTCAGGAGCAACAAGGCAAAATTTTATTTACTTCTTGAAACATTCTTTCTTAAGTATCTATATTTGAATCAGATACTAAAACGTCATCCATGTAATGGTAAAGTATAGATTCAGGAAATTGCTTATCTACTATTTCAATGGCCGACTTACAAAATACTGGCACAAGGTGGGGCTTTTAACATTCCCTGTGGGAGAATCTTTCATTGATATCTTTAGCAGCTGAGAATTATTATTAGTAGGCACTCTTAATGCAAAATTTTCTGTCTTTTTCTTGTAAAGTTATAGTAAAGAAACACTCTTTTACATCAAAAGATATAAGAGGCCATTCTTTTGGCAGTGGAGAAGGCAAAGAAATGCCAGACTGTAGAGAGCTCATTGGCTGTATCACCTTATTAACAGCTCCCTGTTATCATTTTCCATTTTCTATATTTCTTTTTAACAAATACAGGAGAATTTCAAGTATTGGTTGATTCTTCAACATGCTGAGCATCTAGTTACTCCTGTACCAGCTGTTCTGAAGCCTACAGTTTCTCTATTGTTTAAGGCCATTGTGTAACCCATACAGGTTTGTCTGTCAACCATTTTAAAGGGAGGGCTATTGTTGCCTTTGAAAGATCAGCAGGTGTTGTGCCCTGTTCTTGTACAACTTGGATGGTCAGTGACTGTTCTTTACAGTATCTTGTAATATTTTTCTGAGAAACATACTTTAATTTACTGTTTGTTTCTAAGATTGGGGTGATGTTAATCTGAATACTCCATTGCTGTAACAAATTATGTCCCCACAAATTCATTGATATATTAGCCAGATATAGTTTTAGTATCCCTCTATGATCTCTTACCCTATACATTTGACCCATCTTACACTCTACTTTACCTTATATAAAGTTCTGATCCATAAAAACTTAACATTTACCTCCCCAAAAGGCCAGTTGGTATGCCAAGCTACTGATGCAATTATTGTTTTATATCCATATGTATATCTGCCAGATCTTTGATGATACTGTCATTTATTCATATTAATTTTGGTCTTTTGCTCATGTATAGAAGTTTGAGTACTCATTCTGAATGGATTATTGTTAGGAAAAACATTGTTTTTTAAAGAATGTCCTTTCTACAATCTCTTTTAAGGTTATGTTGTTTGCCACAACTATAACACTTGATGTTTTGATTTTTCCTCAAACCTTTGAAAATCATTTCTCCTATCCATGCATCATCACGTTCATGAGATTCAATATTAATTGAATGTCAAATGCATTCCTCCAAAAATACTGATCTTGCCTTTAACAGCCCAATTATCCCTTTGCATAGAGAATTGGCATTTTCAAAAGCCAAAGTTAGCTTCTGAATTTGGTATCATTGTATTTAATGTTGAAGTCAATCTTTGTAAGTAATCTGTAAAGGCTTCTGTAAAGGTTAACTTTAGCAAATGACTCAATTTTCTTTCCTATTTCTTCAGTTCTTTCACAAGCATTTAAAGCTGCTGTGGTGCATAAATCCAGGGTGTGGTCATCATATACAGCCTTCCTTTCTACAGTAGCATAGTCTTCTCCTGCAAGAATTTGATTTTGGGAGATTTCCCTACCTCTAACTTTACTTCATTGTTCAGTATCTTCTCTGAACCAGGTACTTCATTGCAATTGTGGACCAGGCTCTAAACAACTTTAACCAAATCTATCCAGTCATTATGGATAATTCTATTACAAACTGACCACATGTTTAACATTTTCTTCACAAAAGGTGAATGCATGCCATATGATACTGTTGCTTCCTTGAATCCCCTTAAATATAACATTGGCACGGAAGTCTAGTTAGCTGTAACAGAGCCCCTGCCATTTGTCATTTCCTGTAAGATTACTGGATATATTAAGGTTGATGGTCTGTAAACCTTAGGCTGTTCCTTTCTACTCTTATAACACAATGCTGAAATTGACTCTATTTAATTCCTCTGTCTGGATTTGAAGAGCTCTGTGATCTGTTTTATTAGGTTGTTCTAAGGCCTGTATCTTAGCACTCAGATTAACCAATTTTTTCAGTGGTAAGACAAAAGCAATAAAGCTGATAATGTTAAGTTTTGAGCTGCTGAGGTAAGAGATCATTGACTGAGGATTTGAGAAGTGGATTTGGGGAGCAAAAGCTAGAGAGATGCTTGGTCTTAGAAAGTTCCTGGGTGGCTGGGAGAGGAGGCTTGCTCTTGCTGCCTGAGTGTTGGGAAGCAGAGGCAGGGCAATGCTGCCTTCCACCCATACCCTGAGCTACAGAGTGGAGATTCTCTCAGAGACCAAATAAGCCAATAAAATAATTAATGAAAAGATCCCCAATGGAGTTAGTGTTGGCAGAGGCTTTGGTGGAGTTGCTACTCCCAGCTCAGGTACTAACTATGGACACCCAGAAAGACATTCAACCCCCAAAGCAGCAGTCAATGATATATAT
>LOEQ01007198.1:59437-79512 GCA_001685075.1 Bramus lutescens | reverse complement strand
GAGAGAGAGAGAGAGAGAGAGAGAGAGAGAGCGAGAGAGAGCACGATGTTGAATATTCCTGCAAACTTTTCCTCCTGGCTCCCTTTCATAGCCTGCTGGCAAGGTGTCAATGGTTTTATTTGTCCTTGGATCCTGTATCATTCAATGCCACCCTACTTTACAAGTTTTTTTGTACTGGTGCAATACTTGCATAACTGGTTATGGGCATAATCAAAGTCTTTCCAGAGTGCATTAGAAGCCTGAGAAAAATTTATGCCATTGTCAAAAACTCAATCTTGCGAGTTATAAGTCCAAGGAGAGAATTTCCTGATTTTTTAAATGCTCTTTTTGTTAATCTGTCCTCTAAATATTTATGTTATATTTATGAATGGTGCTGCACTCAACTTGAGTTAAAGTCTTTTTTGCCGTTGGTAGTGATTAATGCATAGATCCGTAACTGTCCAGAAGGTACTAAATAAAGCAACTCTTAGACTGTGGCAATTAACCATTTCATCATGGCTGAGGGAGAGTCCCATGAGTCTCTTTGACCTCTATGAGAGCCTCCCAGAAGTTAATGAGAGCTATATGATTTATTATTTTGGTAGATTAAATACTTCCCATTTACCTTCCATATGTCAAAATGAAATCATGCCCTCAAGTATTTCTTTAAATTTTTTATTGCTTTTGTTTTTGAGATGGAGTTTCTCTGTGTAGTCATTTGTATTGGATTTTGGACTATGGACCATGCTCAAACTAACAGAGATCCACCAGTTTCTATTTCCAGAGTGCCGAGATTATGCCCCATGGAGACCCAAGAAAGATCTTGGGGATTTTAAAGCTATTTGTGTGCATACCTGTGAGGTTAAATGCTGGGATTTAAGACATTTATCACTTTTCATGGTATTATTATCAATAATTGAATGTTGAACAAGGTAAATGGTTTTATCACAATTATTTTTAGGGGCTGGCAAGATGATTAGTGGTCAAAGCACTGGCTGTTCCAGAGGAGCAGCATTAAATTCTCAACATGCACACAATAGCTCACACCTGATTTTATTTTATTTACAGCTTCAAGGATCTGAAGCCCCCTTCTGTCCTCCACAGACATCAGACCAACATATAGTTCACAGAAAGTCTTATAGACAAAACAACCATGCACATAAAGAATAATTCACATAGTTCATATTGCAGGATTTTATTTGAATATAAGTTCTGTGATATTTTATAAGATTTAACTCTTCATTAAAGGCTTTCAAAAGTTCCTTATCTTTATGTGTCTATTATGTATACTTGGAATTTGTAAGTCAAGAATACCATGTAAATGCTGTCACTTTTGTACAATGGTGTTTTTGGTGCAGTATGAAGTCTCTGATGTCTTCTAACATTTGAAAGGTGGACAGAGTATATCCCAAAGGCAACAAATTTGTGAAGTTTCTCTCCAGTATGAATTTTCTGATGTGCTCTAAGATATGAGCATCCAGCAAAAGACGTGTCACATCCTGTACATCTGTAATGTCTCTCTTCAGTGAGAATTCTCTGATGTGTTATAAGGTTTTTTCATGCACGTAAAGATTTGTCACATGTCAGACATTTACAAGGTTTCTCTCCAACAGGAAGTTTCTGATGGCTTCTAAGATGTGAAATATGGTTACATAATAGGTCACAGTCTTTGCTTACATAGGTTTCTCTCCAGTATGACATTTTCTGATGTTGTCTAAGATATGAGCATGTATTAAAAGATTTTTCATATTCCTTACACAGTATCTCTTCAGTATGTAGTTTCTGATGTTCTCTAAGAGTTGAATGTGTAGACAAAGATTCGTCCCACTCCTTACACCTGTAATATCTCTCTCCAGTATGGACTCTCTGGTGTCTTCAAAACATGAATTCTGGATAAAGGACCTGTCACATTCTCCACATTTGTAAGCTTTCTTGCCAGTATGAATTTTCTGGTGTTTTCTAAGATCTGAGACTGTAAAAAAAGTCTAGTCATTTTCCTTACATTTATAAGTTTTTCACTAGTGTGGATTCTGTAATGGTTTTTAACATGTATCATTTCAAGAAAGGACTTTCCACATTCCTTTCATTAGTAAGATTTCTCCCCAGTATGAAGTGTTAGATGTGTTTTAAGACTTGAACATTGGGTAAAGAATTTTTTACAGACATTGCACTTGAAGGGTTTCTCTCCAGTATGAATTCTCTGATGCTTTGTAAGAGTTGACTTCACAGTAAAGGATTTGTGACATTCTTCACATGTGTAAGGCTTCTCTCCAGTATGGATTCTCTGATGCTTTGTGAGTGTCGACTTCAGTGTAAAGGATTTGTCACATTCCTTACATATGTAAGGTCTCTGTCCAGTATGAACTCTCTGATGGCGTCTAAGATATGAGTTTAGAGTAAAGAATTTGTCACATACTTCACATTTGTAAGGTTTTTCATCAGTGTGGATTCTGTAATGGTTTTTGAGATGTGATATCTCATGAAAGGACTTATCACATTCTTTGCATTTGTAAGATTTCTCTTTAGTATGAAGTATTTGATGCCCTTTAAGAGTTGAGAACCGGGTAAAGGATTTTTCACAAACGTTGCACTTGTAGGGTTTCTCACCAGTATGATATCTCTGATGCTTGGTAAGATCTGACTTTACATAAAAGGATCTGTCACACTCTTTACATTTGTAAGGCTTCTCTCCAGTATGAATTCTCTGATGCAGTGTAAGAGTTGACTTCAGATTAAAGGATTTGCCACATTCCTTACAGGTATAAGGCTTTTCTCCAGTATGAATTCTCTGATGCCTTATAAGATTTGACTTCACATTAAAGGATTTGTTACATGCTTTACATTTATACGGCTTCTCCCCGGTATGAATTCTCTGATGTACAGTGAGACTTGAGGCAGTACTGAAACATTTCCTGCATTTCCCACACTGGTGTGTTTTCTCTCCAATGTAGACTGGTTGTTGCGAAAGACTGTCTGTAGTGTCAAAATAGTCATCATATTCTCCTTGTCTGTGTTCTTTCTTTGCAGTGTAGAGTCTGTGATCTGGGGTAATGTTGGAGCACAAATTTAAGGATGTCCCAGACTCTTTAGAATTGCAATGTTCTTCTCCAGGGTGCATGCTTTCATGTCTTTCTAGGTTGGATGAGTCAATAGAGGCATTCCTGTACCTGTTGCGTCTGTAGCTATTAGAGTCGTCTGTAGTTTCACTTGTTCTATAAAGTGCACATGTGGAAGGGTCATGAAGCATTTTGCTAAGCTCCTCACACTGACAAGTCTGCTTTTCAGTCTTCACATGTTGGATATGATCATATAGGTAATAGTTATCTGGAAAATAAGTACGACAGCATTAATGGGGCTTGTTACTTGATTAAATATTTGGTAAATGATTGTTTCTCTAAGTTTTGGGTTAAAATAAGTCAACCAGCAACTACTGAGATATTTCCCTTTCGCTGTAACTGAATGTATTCTCACAAAACCCAGACAGCCTTCAAAGATTTTTTAATCATAATAGATATCTGTAACTTTTAAAAATACCTTACACATAAGATAGATCCAGAAATTGAGAAATCAAAAATTAGCTTTAGGATTAAGCTCAGTGATTGATTCAATTCTTAATAAATTCAATTCTAAATCTGTCTCTCTATGTTTAAATATTTCTTCTCAGAAATTTGTGAGTACAGTTTAGTCCAATCCCAAATTCACAATATTTAACTTAACTACCTGATAGGCATTAAAGATTACTGTTCAGAAGACTCAAATCCATTAAACATTAAATTCTTACTTAAATGCATCACAACATTTATTTTTCTCTCTAGAAAAACAAATGAGATTTTTCAGAAGGAATGGAGGCAAACCAAGTATTTTGCCAGAAGCAAGAGGCTCAGTTCATCTGAGGCATGGCTGTCATGGGCAGCTATTATTTCTATCCTTCACTGTCTGAGGTCCACACACTGCTGTTTTTAACTTTTCACATGTGGTTATTCCAAGTCTAGTCTGTACACCAACTCCTGAGAGTATTTTCCAGAGGAATGTCTGTTTATGCTCCTCTGGAAAGAAAATGAAGAATGGAATATAAAAATAGACATCAAGAATGCTGGTTAAAGAATAATCCTACATCATGTACCCACATTATTCATAAAATTATTCTAATCTCATGTCAGGATAGTCAAATAAAATGCATTTTGTACTAATATTTACATCATAATTCAGGTGTAATAAGTACCTTTTCTAATCATTACAACAGACAGGATACATCCTGGGATCAGGAAACTACACTAAGTTATATGATTAGGAATCCTTTCAAGTGGAATTGAATATCACAGAAATGTTCTCAGTTCTTGCTTTCTCTTTCACCCAAAGCCATCACTGTCATCTTGTTCATTCTCTAGCCCACCCTACTGTACCTTCTCCTCTCTACATTCCAGGGTAATCTCATTTGCTCCAGAGCTACCATGCCTATAGTTCATGTGTCCTGTGAGGTGGCCCATGATCCATGGTAGAATGTTTAGAAAAATACAGAAGTCTAGCACAATATTGTTCTCAGTATATGAAGAGAACACAAAGTAAAAGAGTCTAGGAATGATTTCCATCTGGTATTTCTTGTCAGAACCTTTAGTGTATTTTTAGGGGAATTTTAAAGTTTCACATCTTGAGATTTTTCTCACAATTAAAATCATGTCAAATTCAGGCTGGGCAGTGGTGGCACACACCTTTAATCCCAGCATCAGGAGGCAAAAGCAGGCAGATCTCTCTGAGTTTGAGGCCAGCCTGGTCTACAGAGCAAGTTCTAGTACAGTCTCCAAAGATATAGAGAAACCCTGTCTTGGAAAAAAAAGAAAAGAAAACAAACAAAAAACCAAACATGTCAAATTCAACAGTGAATATGGAGCTTTAAGATATGGATGTAGATAATATATGACTAAGTTTCTGAATGCATTGAGGAACCAAAATGAGGAGTGTTTGACAAGACTAACATGGAAAATGAAAAGAAAAAATCAAATACCATGAAAATATTTTTTTCTACTACCAAACTTTGCCTATTGTCCTGTTTTTTTCTAATACATGTTAGCAGAGGGTTTACAACCTATAATGCCAGCACACACAAGGGATTAGTTAAGAGTTCTACAAGCAAAATGTTCTTACCCACAGAGACCAGGTTGATATAATTCTCCAACATCACATTAAGGTACAACATCCTCTGAGAAGTGTCCAGGCATTCCCATTCCTCTTGGGAGAAGTACACAGTCACATCCTTGAGTGTCAACAGACCCTGAAACAAAACAGTTGTTTGACAATGTGTTACCAGACAGAGTGCTTTCCTTGAGGTTAGTAGGCTTGAGGAAATTGGGGATGTAAATGATGAAGACAATTACTTAAGCAGATAATTTAAATAAAATTACATTTTATAATGTATTATCTAACTCTGTGAAAACAGTATGACACAACAGGTTTACAAGCAATATACACAAATATACATTTAAGGTCTGGACACAGTTTCCTATGTATTTTGGGTGCTGTGATTATGACCTTTGGTATTCTAATATACATGTCTCAGAAGGAAAATTCTTTATGATGAAATGTGCTTTAGTTCCTATACCTGTAGATCACTGCCATTCAATCAATTCTGTGGATTCTTTTGCCTTACAAGAGTCTCAGTTTGTGTATTTGAAACCTAGGACCCATTACATAGCAAAGTGGTAGAAAATGCAAAGTGGAGATTTCATGGTTGAGTTCATAGGCAACAAATTTTCATTTTTTCACAGTAACAATGAATTTAATAACACTGCATACTATCAATTTTACCATTAACTTATAAGAACAGGCAATCTATGGGATTTCTTTTGTAAGCATTTTTGAGCCACTGCCAAGCATATAGAAAAATCCACATCATATTTTAGATATTCTAAAAATTCCAAAATAAACAGGAATATGCCAACTTAGAATGAAATAACAATTTCAGAATTTTTGAAGAATAATTCATTTCTGAAGAATCAAAAATTGATGGAAGTCCTGTTACAGGATATTTGTTTATACTGCATGAAGATCCGCCTAAGATACCTGACCAGTTTAATAAAAAGCTGAATGAGCAATAGCTAGGCAGGAGTTCTAGGGAAAGAGATGAACTCAGGAAGAATCTGGTGTGGAGGGAGACTGTTGATAAAGGTTTCTTTCCTGCCTGGTCTTGCAGTTGTTCAGTCCCAAAGAAATTCACAGAGGTCTACATTGATCATAAACTATTTGGCCTATTAGCTTAGGCTTCTTATTAACTCTTACATTCTACATTAACCCATAATTCTTGTCTGTGTCAGCCATGTGGCTTGGTATCCTTTTATCAGCATGGCATTCTCATCTTGCTTTTTCTGTATTGGGGTGAAGACTGACCCTTTATTCTTCCCAGAATTCTCCTCTTCTGGTCACTCTACCTATACTTCCTGCCTGTCACCCCAACGATACTTCCTGCCTGACTACTGGCCAGTCAGTGTTTTATTAAACCAGTACAACTGACAAACCTTTACAGTGTACAAGACCATTGTCCCACAGCAGCAAACACCAAAGAGTCACAGAGCAGATTGGGAGGAAAGAAGAAGGAAAGGTAGAAATCCACATGACAAAATGTAGATTAATTGAAACAGGTTATTTGAATTATAAGAGTTATTTGAGACAAAGCTTAAGCTAAGATCTCAGCTTTCATAATCAATAATAATTCTTAGTGTCATTATTGAAGAGCTGGTGGTCCCAATGAAGAAATTTCAACTACAATGTCCAAAAATACAAGAAATGATATTTCAGTTGTAGCTAGCATATACACCTAAGGGTAGCAATTGTGGATGCATTCAAAGTATCATAGATTTCCTGTCAGTAAAGGAAATTCTGTAAATATGTACATATGAAATTCTGTAAAAAATGTTATCACTTTTCAATGTGTTTCAAATATAGAGCTCAAAACAGTCTAAGGAAATATTTGAGCTTTTTTCGCATCTGAAGTTTAAAGTTTTCATTGTGTTCCTTTTTAGTACTTATGCTATATTGTCTGAGAGATTTCAGGTTAGTAGTGTTTACGATTCTTCCTTTATTTCTCTGGAAATGCATAGTGGTGGCATATTTTATCTGAGTCACGAGTCAGGAGTAAGTACAAACCTGTGATCAGTGTGCATTCCTCAGATCTCCACTTTCAAACACTGGAGTTTCAGGGTAGAGGAGTAGAGCCATGACTGCCACAGGAACAGACTAGAGCAAAGCAATCATATGGAATGTTCTTTCTGCATCAATTGTGATGTTTTATGTACATCAAACAGAAAATTTCAAGACATTATGCCTGATGCATTCCACATGATGCTACATAATGTGTCCTTGCCAGAAAGAGCTACACAGTGGGATCTTGTTTTGAGGAAAAAGAGAAAGAGAAATAAAAAAAATATTGATCTCAGGCCAGGTGTAGTGGTATGTGTCTTTAACCTCAACAGTTGGGAGGTAGAGGCATGTGGATATCTGTGAGTTTGAGGTCAGCCTGGCCTACAGTGCTACTTCTAGGACAGCCAGGGCTACACAGAGAAACCTTGTCTCAAAACACAAAATAAAACAAAAAAAAAACCCAAACACTGATCTCTCTAGTTTGGGAAGTTACAATTGAACATCCTAACCAAGCGAGTGATGTGAGCACCAAATATCCTGAGACAGATGGTAGCTGTCAACAAACACATGGATGCATCACAATGATATTAATCACCAAAGAGAAATACAAGTACACTACTGTGGTAGTTTGAATGCAATTGGCCCCCATTGGGAATGGTACTTTTAGGAGGTGTGGCTTTGTTGCAGCAGGTATGGCCTTGTTGGAATGAGTGTGTCACAGAGGGGAAGATTTTGACTTCTTTTTAAAAACTCAGTTGACTTCCTGCTGCCTGCATGTGTAGGACTCTCAGCTACTACTCCAGATTTTCTTCCTGTATGACACCATGATGATAATGGATTTGAACCCCTGAAACTCTAACTTGCCACTTCAATTAAATGTTTTCCTTTAGTAGTGTGGTACCATAGCCTTAGGGTCTCTTCAGAGCAATAGAAATCTTAACTAAGACAATTGCAATATGAATCTACACTCAGGACCATCATTTTCATGGTAGGATGAAGGCACATGTGCAAGTCATGTTCTGCACTATAGAGTGTGCTTAAATTTGTAGTATTAGGAACAAATTATTACTTAGTATTAAAAACCTAGCTTGGTCTCTAAATTGTACATGTTGTTAATATGTTGTTACAACTATTCCATGTGCCTCAATATGTGCTTCTTATAAACAATATTCATGGAAATGGACAGTTCCCACATATAGTTCCTACATGACACAGGAACCCTCACTCACTAATATATAATGTCCTTCTTCTCCAACAAATAGGTATCACATTAACATATATTCTGTTCATGTGTTAAAATGGAAATATTTTCAAAATTACAGATCATAAGTTCATGTGAATTATATCCCCTCTGGGAAAAATGGTCTGAGATGGACAGAATGGAGAAATTTGCTATATGTGTGTTATTTTTGGTATTCCATTTTATAGCTATAGTCATATATACAGCCTGGTATACACATAAAAAAACAGATGAGAAATGAGAATATGGTAGAGGACCCAGGAAGAAAACCAGAAAGCTAAGCATGCATAATATTTGACAAAGGATGCAAAAGGATACAGGAAAAAAGTGGTCTTTTCAACAACTGGTGCTGGTAAATAAATTGGATTCTTATATCTAATTTGTACAAAAAATCCATTCAAAATGGATCGAAAATCTTTTTTAAAAAAATAAAATCACATAGAAATCTAGAGAATGTGGGGAATATATATCAGAATATTGGGATGGCCAAGGACTGATTGATAAGAAAGAATGCCAACAGCATAGGAACAAAAGAGATGTGACTACATGAATACCAATTGTTTTTGTGCGGAAAAAATTAGCAGTAGACACAGATAACAAACTGATGGTAGAGAATTTATACCATCAACAATTCAGGTAGGGTCTTGTACCAAGAGATTTCCAAGAATCACAGAAATTAAATAACAAGCAACTAAAACTGCCAATTATCATGTGGGCAAATGAGCTGAATAGACACTTTTTAAAAGACAAATACACATAGAGTCAATAAATATTGCAAAAGTGTTTGGGATCCCAAAAATTCTATCATAGAAACACAAACTAAAACTGCTTTGAAATATGGCTGTCATCAACTAACCAGAAAACTAATATTAGAGAGTATTAGGAGAGAAAGGAAGCCTATTCACTGAGAATGGAGGGCAAGGGGCAAATTAATAAAGCCATTATGGAAATCAGCTTAGAGATTATTGAAACAATTGAAGCTAGAACTAATGTATGACCCAGTAATGTCACTCCTGAGACATAACTTGAGAACTCCACACCCAAATACAGAGACATTATACTGTATGTTCACTGCTATTGCATTCACCATAGCAAAGTATCAGAATCATCCTAATTCTCTATCAATGGATGAATGTATAATAAAAATGGTATACATATAAAATGGAATACCATTCCCTGCAGAGAAAATTGCAACAAAATGCAGACAAATGGTTGGACTTATAATGTGTAATGATAAGTGGGTAACATAGTGTCAGAAATAAGAAAACACATTTTCTCTCAAATGCAGAAACTAATATGTTTCTATGAGAATCAACATGCATGTGGGCACAGCAGAATATGGAGAAAAGAGGACAAGAAAGGTTAAATACCAGGGTTGAGGTGGGACTGAATACAGGTAATAAACAGCAGTTTTGAAAATGATATAAATCTAAGTGATTTTCTAGCTCTAGTTCTATCAGAGATATTTTTCTTTTCTCTGATGGATAAGTTGGTAAAAATATATCCCACAATAAAAATGTAAAATGCCTTTTGTAGTACCTTTTCTTGTGGTAATAGATTTTTCTGTCCCCAGTGATTACGCTGCCCACATAAAAGTACACTGACTTATACAGTATTTGGATCTGCTTAATCTCAGTGCATGGAATTTTTGTTATTTGTTAACAATTCTCATAATAAAATATAAAACATTATTAGTAGTGGAAAGTTAAAGGCTTTCAATATCTGACAATAAAACACTTCCAGAAAAGGACATGACCACTGACCTGAGACATTTTTACTGGAGAATCAGCCATTTCTTCCTTTATCTCTTCTTTGAGTATCTTTTTCAGGAACAATGAATAGATCGATTGCTGTCCTTTCATATAAGAGATCAAAAAGAAAAAAGAAAACATTAGTGCTGAAAGCTGTGAGAAAACAATGTCAGATCACATGAAAAGACCAAAGAAATAGAATATGTCCAGGTATCCAGACAATGTTCCCAAATCCAGGAAAGCATGGAATGACATTTAAAGCTTGAAGAGACAGTCAGTATCAACCATATTGTTGAATCCAGAAAGGAAATGTATCTTCAAACTGATGAAAATAAATGTGCATTTCAAGATAGTCTCGACTGGACATAATCTATGTTATCAAGCAGCTTTGCAGACAATAATTAGAGGCAAAATTTATACAGGAGAATTAGAGGGTTTTTTCCATGAGAATATGGGAAATAATAAATTTCATGTGAAGAATAGTAAAGTCTGGAAACCTGGAAAGTAATCATGCATGGTCAAGACAGCAAATCAGTAATTGTCACAGAGAAGTCATAAAACTATTACATATAACCAAACCAGCAACAACATCAAAAACAAAAGCATTGTAGGTAAAAATGCCATGACCAAAATTCTAGCCACTTTGTAAATTGATATGGAGAATCCTCAGTTAAAGAAATAGATCCTCAAGTTAAATAAGCCTAGCACGTAGACCCAGTCCTACTTCATAGATGATTGATCAGTCATTCATAGCTACAAAATGGAATCAACCTAAATGTTTCTCGACTGACAGATGAATACTGAAAATGTGGTATATATACACTACAGAATACTATTTAGTTGGAAAGAAAATTGAAACCATGAGCTGTTCAGGTAAATAAATGGATCTAGAAAAGATCATATTGAGTGAGGTAACCCAGAAAGACAGACATTGCTTGTTCCCTCTCATAGTAAGTTTCTAACTTCAAATGGTCAGATGTGATGACACAACCTGGAGTAACTGAAAATAATCCAAAAAGTAAAAGGAGACCACTGTGGGGTGTGGGAGGAGTGATCGACAGGGAAATTACAGCGAGCAGTGGTCTAAAAATGGGTAACGGGAAAACTGCTTGGGGTGTGTGCTAATTATGGAGAATGGACAGGCATATACAAAGGAGGGTAAAATAAAACAGCAAGGACTTCTTTAAAATCATAAGGAATTTTTCTTTTGTCATCTACCAATATTGCTTATAATACATAGAAATCTCTAGAAGCATATACAGTTAGAATATAAATAAAAATTTCCCATCTCAGCTGAAGTTGCTCTTCACAAGAGCTATAGATTTTCTAACTAACTACCCCCACCACTTGCTAGGAAATTGTTGGTCACAGCTGTCCTTGAGATTCCCAAAACTTCACAGGCTGCTGCGGCTGTCCATATTTGTTTGCCTCATAGAGGTAGAAGGTGAGTCTTTATTGTTGAAGAAGCCATGTGCTTCTGTCACAGCCAGAGGACTTGAGATGGACCATTTTAAAAGTTTTCTCCCTGGGGCCTAGCTTTAGTGGTATCAGAAGACAACATTCTTGCTTTTAAAGGAGGGATATAGCCAACAAAGTTACCCAGCAATGGCCATTATGAACCACAACATTTTCTCCTTAACACTATAAACATAAGGGTACAAGGGTGGCCTACATACATTGTTGGTAACCAACCATTTCTAATTGAACTTAAGACCTATTCACCTAGAAGAAATTCATCCCTGGCCTGGAAACCTAGCCTGTTTCTGGGGATTAGTGAAGATTGAATCTTGGAGGAGAACCTAAATCCACTATGCATCACTCACATGCATAGTTATAAGATTATTTTTGCCTCCTATTCTCCATTCTTCCGTAGAAAGTCTTCTCAGCTGCAACAGGATAAACCTGAGATATTTCTCAATGGAAATCTCCAGAATTATTTCTAACAAACCATAATGTGACAAAACTGAATTCTTGTCCTACAGATCCTCATCTCCTCCCTCTCAACATTCCAGGGCTCAATAGGTGAGCAGGACTGTGTGAACAATACCAATGCATCCAGCACATGGTAAAGAAATTGTTCAGAAAGCATTTGGATTTCTATAGAAGTTCTGTGCTCAGTATATAAAGATAAAGGATTCTACAAGTGATTCCCCAATTGTCAGGCAGGGCCATAATACTGAAAACATTTAGTGCCACTTGGATGCCACTTCCAGTCACAGCTCAGTCAAATCTCTGGAGCAGAAATGGAATGGAATAATTAGGATCACAAAAGCATACAAAAATGAACTAGTGAATATATGAACAAGGAAATATGCTTGAGTAATTCTGAAAAAACAAAAACAAACAAACAAACAAAAACCAAAACCTGAGGAGGTGAAGGGAAATAGTCAGGAAACTAACTATTCATGCGCACAGAATCCAGACTGCTGCAAATGTGTAACATCCAGTCAAAGCTCTCTGCGTAGTCCTCAGCCATTGCGAACCCTCCTACCCATGGTCATACCACTGGCTCTCAACAGACCACAAAATAAATCCCAGCAGGTTTTTTTCTTTAGCATGAATTCAAATTGGGTTTAAAAAAAAAACCTAGTCAGATATTAGAGTAAATGTTGAAAAATCAGAGAAGTCAAGGATCCAGCCATGAGTGCAGCTTCTTACCGCTCCTGAATCCTGAGGCCGAAATAGTGAGATCCTGTCTCTAGGAATCCTCAGACTGAGTGGGCTTACCTCGTGTTTCCTCTGGCCTTATATTCCTCTCCCCACCAATGACTCCCCCTCCCTAATGCGGGGATTAAAGGTGTGTGACTCTAAATCCTAAAGATTAAAGGTGTGAGCTCTGTTTCTCTTTTATACTGGTTAAATCTCACTTAGCTCAGGATGGCCTTGAACTGATCTGACTGTTTCTTTATCCCAAGTTCTAGGATTCTAGTTTTTGGCTACCAAAGCGTGGCCTCTATGGCTAACTAGTGGCTAGCTCTACACACTGATCTTCAGGTAAGTTTTATTTTTCCGAGCATAAACAAATTATCACCACCAGTTGGAACAGTTTTGTTGGTACATACCTTTAATTCTAGCACTTGTGAGACAGTGGTGGGTGGAACTCTATGAATTTCAGTTCAACCTGGTCTACATGGTGAAGTCTGGAAGAGTCCAGGAAGAGCAACACTATTAGTTCACATCTCAAACACAGCAAATGCAAGAACCAAAACAACAGTTTGATCATATGTCCATGGACAAAGTGCTTATCTTTGACCTAGGGCACAAAAGATTATTGTAGACATTTGAGTGATGGAGTTGAGCTAATAAAATTTTTCAAAAGTTGCTTTTTAACATTATCCTATACCAGAATACCTTTTTCTATTTTTTGCCTTCTTCCCTACCTTTGGACCAGTGTTTCTCTGTGTAGTCTCAGCTATTCTTTAACTTGCTCTGTAAACCAGACTCGCAAGGAACTCTGAGATTCACCTGTCTCTGCTTTTCAAATGCTGGAAATAAAGGCGCGCACCACCACCACCTGGTTTATAATGCCTTTTCTAACTGTGGAAATACTTTGATCTGATACATCATACTCTGGTTTTCCAGGCTCTAAGCCATAACATTAAGAACTCAGCACAAGAAGACACATTTCTCTTTTCACTTTCTTTTTTCTATTTTTCTCTGAGAGAAGGTCTTACCCTGAAGCCCTTGGGGCTCAACCTGAAGGTCAGAAAATCCAAATAGACAGCCACTGGCACTTACCTCTAGCCCAATACAAAATGACAATCATGCCTCCAGGAATCCTCAGAATATGAATGACGACTGAGTGTTGTCTCCTCTGGTTTTACACTGCTCTCTAGTGCTGGGATTAAAGGCATGTACCCAGTTTCTATGACAAACTGCTGTGGCTACTGGGTTTAAAGTTATGTGTCACCACTGCCTGGTTTGTAAGGCTGACCAGGGCGACGCTTTTACTCTCTGATCTTTAGGCAAGATTGATTTATCAAAACACAAATAAAACATCACTATACTGTACTGCTCTCACCACTAGATGGTAGTCTTGTCATTTTACCAACTCAGTAGCAATTTAGTCTTCTGTGACTAGGGTGCTTAGACTCCTTCCCATGCACATACACACTCTCCCCACCCACGCCCAGGGGGATGCAGAGACTCTTGCTGTACCCGATGCAGAAAATAACTAAGGTATGTGGTTCCTGGCCTAAACACGTCAGTTACACCTTCTCATGGATGACTCTGGGGACACGGAGAAAGAGGAGTGGGTAAGAGATTAAGAAGGGAAATAGCATAAACGACTAAGACATACCATTCTCTAGATTCCATACAGCTCTTGTAATCAGTAACGAACAGCAACTATTCTTACCCCCACTGACGACACACTAGACCACAATCAGTTTAGGAAAGGGAAAGGCTCATAGGTCCCACTTTTTATGTCTCAAATGTTGTTTATGGATGAATTATAAGAGAAGAATCATTGTTTTTAGCTGTAGTCCTCTGCTAATACCAGCAGGCTCCAATACATAGCTCCAAAATAGCAGTCTCACAGATGGCCCCGGTTAAACTCAGGGGATCCCAAGCAAAATGAATAGAGAGGAACATAATAGGAAGATTTGGTTCAAATTGTGAACCAGGATAGTAGAGAGATAAGCCGTGAAAGTAGGCTGTGATGTGTGTGTGTGTGTGTGTGTGTGTGTGTGTGTGTGTGTGTGAAATAGTCAATAATATAAGTTTGTTTGTTTGTTTTTCTAATCAGGGTTTCTTTGTGTAATGCTAGCAGTACTGGAACTTGCTTTGTAGATCAAGCTGCCCTAAAATCCCGGAGAACTGTCTAACTCCGAAGGAACAGAAGAGACTCCATTTTGAGAAAGAACTCCATTTTAGACAGGACCTAACTAAGGGGGCATGAATGCAGCCCAGCAAAGTCATAAACCTTTCCAAGAAACTGTGCCAGTCCTGGTCAGAGTGTCCCACAGGGTGTCCAAACATCTGTTTACATCTGCTTTGTTCCAACATCCTTGTAGGTATCTGATTAACTGCTATTTTGAAATTTCCCTTTACCCTAACCAACAAATGCAAAAGTTGTTTATTTTTACCCAATCCCAAAATGCCAAGGCTTGTGCCGCCCTGCCTTGTGGTTTTCCCTGTAAAATCCCCTATCCCTGAAGCCTGGGAGCCATTCTTCCCCACCTGCTGTGTTGGAGTGTTGTATTGCAGTCCCAGTTAGTTAACATGTAATCAATAATCCCTAGTGTGTTTGCATTGGATGCTGGCTATGTGGTGGTCTTGTTTGGGGGTTTCTTTTTACAGGCATAACACCTCCACTATGGGAGCATGAAATTAATGGAGTACCCCATCCTGCGCTGCTCAGAAATTTTTAATTTATTTAATTTTGGTTTTTCGAGACAGGGTTTCTCTATTTTGCTTTGGCACCTGTCCTGGAACTAGCTCTTGTAGACCAGGCTGGCCTCAACCTCACAGAGATCTGCCTGCCTCTGAATCCTGAGGAATTAAAGGCATGTGCCACCACTGCCCAGTCAATTTTTTTAAATGATTGTATCAGTTTGTATTTTCTTTTTGGTTGTATACTTATGTTTTCTTTCTTTCTTTCTTTCTTCCTTCCTTCCTTCCTTCCTTCCTTCCTTCCTTCCTTCCTTTTTTTTGTCTTTATGGTACAGTGTTTTTCTGATTAACAGCCCAGGAGTTCCTGTCCTGCAGCTCCCTTTGTAGAAAATCATGACCTTGAACTCACTAAGATCGACTTCCACTTGATCTGGATTGTTGGATTAATTGAGTATACCAGCACACCCTGAATATTATCTGGTTTAATATCAGGTAGAGCTCAGAGCCAGGTGGAATTCTCTATTTGTGTGTGTCAATTAGTTTTTGCCTGTTTTGGTTTTGGTTGTTTTGTTTTAGTTTTTGAAAGGATTTCACTGTGTAGTGTTGTTGTCCTGAAACACTACAACAGGTTGTTTTGTACTCTGGAGTACTCATATTAAAGGCGTTTGCCACCACCACCCAGATGTCAAAAGCTCCTTAAAATAACTTTTCCAATATGTTTCCTCTGGAGTTCTGATAGAATCCTGTCAGTATGACCATGAGGTTGTTTTAAGGGCGACATTTTATACCTGCTTAAGTCACATTGCTACTGATATTCTACTTACATCTTTATTTCATGTTTTTTTAATTTGATGTGTTATAGTCATCTGCTTCAATTAGAGTTTCCAATTTAGTGTAACAGAAGTCTTTAAAGACAGTTAACAAGGGATCAACTTGATCACTCATTTCCATCATGCAGGCTTGCATAATTGACAAGACATGATAAGAGAATGGGTGTTACTGGCAAACAGCTTTCATCCCAGCTCAGTAGGCATAGGCAAGTAGATCTCTGTGATTTCAAAACCAGACTAGCCTAAAGAGTGAGTTCTAGGTCAGCAAAGACTACAGAGCAAGCAACAACAATAACAAAAAATAAAAATATCTGCAAGGACATGAAAGCCTTTTAACCCAGCACTCAGGGGCATAAGCTGGGGAACTCAGAGTTCAGGCCAGTGACATCTATATAGTGAGTTTAGAAAGATCGAAAAACACAGAGACATTGTCTCAAAATAATGCGAATTGCTCTATTAGAAATATCTTTTATGGGACAAGAAGCACCATGTAAGCTTCCAAAGGAAGGATCCAAGCAAAATCCTATGATCCCTATGAACCACATCATGTGCCATCCTGGCACAAGAGCCCTAAGAATGTAGTAATGAAAAGCATAATTTGGTGGTATCATGAAGCACGATCCTAATTAGTTTTATTAATGAAAACCCTGAGTCAGCTATTGAGGGTCAAAAGTGAAAAATGAGAGAAAAGGAGCACCTGGTCACCAGAGAATTCTTACCTTTACAAAATCTCAGATCCAGTGATTGGGATATGCTCTTTCTCTCTCTGAGTCCTCAGACTGACTGGGCTCAAGATCTTGTCTCTAAGAGTCCTCAGACTGAATGGGGGAGATCCTCTACAAATCCTCAGACTGAATGGGCCTGAGGTCCTGTCTCTACCCACCTTATATTTTTGTCTCCACCTCACTAGTGCTGGGATTAAAGGTGTGATCTTCCACTACCTGCCTCTGTTTGTCTTATAGACTGATTCAATCTCATGTAACCCAGGGCTATGAACTTCTGATCTTCCTACTTCCTTCTCCCAAGTGCTGGGATTAAAGGTGTGTGGCACCTGGCCTCTATGCTTAAGTAGTGGCTATCTCTGACTACTTATTTGCAGGCAAGCTTTATTCGTCAGAACACAAATAAAATATCACACAACAGTAAACAACAACTCTCTCATTAGACTTAAGACCCTCTTAACTAAGGAGAAACCACGACTGTACTAGAAATCCAGCTGGTGCTGGTAAAGACATGAATCTTGAAGGACAACAAACAGCCACCACTTTACTAAACCATCATAATCCCTAACAAATAACTTTATCCTTGTACCTACAGGTAAGGTTAATTTTTGCCCCTCATCAAAGAAACATCGTTCTTTGTCCTTACTGGTTTTTTTTTATTTTTATTGAGCTCTACAGTTTTCTCTGCTTGCCTTCCTGCCTCTCCCCTCCCACCCTCAACCCTCCCCCAAGGTCTCCATGCTCCCAATTTACTCAGGAGATCTTGTCTTTTTCTACTTTCTACTTCTCATGTAGATGAGATCGATGTAAGTCTCTCTTAGTGTCACTATTGTACCCTAGAGTCCAAACACCGAGGAGGAGTTGCCCCCAGAGACCACATCTCACACCACAGTTGATGTAAAAGCATGATGATTTTATTAATTCTGTCATGACAGGGTCCCTCAGCATTTGGGAAGCTAAGAGACCCTGAATAGCTGGTACAGGCTACTTTGAAAGGAAAAGCCACAGAAGCAAAGGGGAGGGGTCTGGGGGTTGTTCTTTGACTATCATGATTGGTTTATTCAAAAGGGTTACTATCAATAATTGGCTGGAGAGTGGTTGCCAGATCAGATGAGGTAAGAGGTCACTTTGACCCCATTTCCAAGGGACTGAGTCAAAACATACATGTGTGGGTAATTTCTCAGGAACTGAGTCAACATCTAAGGGTTATCTTGCCCCTATTCAATAACTGAGTTCTATGTGGAGAACATTCACAAGGACTCAGGGAGATGATGGAAAGTTCCCAACATTTCAGNAACTGAGTCAACATCTAAGGGTTATCTTGCCCCTATTCAATAACTGAGTTCTATGTGGAGAACATTCACAAGGACTCAGGGAGATGATGGAAAGTTCCCAACATTTCAGTACATGTGTGGGCAATTGTTAGGTCCTTGGTTCCCAGGGGGGAAGAGGGGAGCATTACTGCTGAGACTGAGAGTTGTCAGAAATGGCTTCAGAGTTCCACATCTTCATTGTTGTCTAAATTCTCTGGGATTGTGGTTTGTAGGCTGGTTTTCATTGCTTTATGTTTAAAAACCACCTATGGGTGAGTACATATTGAACCCCCACCTGAATTGGAATATACAGAAAGCTTTTAGCCCTGAGTAAATAAAAATTTACATAAGTTCACCCCCTTGAGCAGATGGAAAGTTGCTGCTTGAGCCAATCAGGATGCTTGTGGTTTCGATCTTAGTCATGACCCGGCCCCTGTGCCAAGAATAGAGAGAACATCTGACTTCCCAAGCTTATGATCAAAACCTGCAGACTGCTGATGCGTGTTATGCCTAGCTCTGTGATTTTTCTATTTTCCAGGAAGTAGAGAACAATAACCTATAGGAATGCTTGCCAATTATGTAGTTCTATAAAAATTGCTTGGAAAGCTTACTCAAGGTGCCCAGTTGCCTAGCTGGACAACCACAGGCTTGTGTATTCAATTAAAAAAACCCTCTTGCTGATTGCATCCACTGGCCTGGTTTACTGAATGAAGGGGGGGCTCTCTGAAAGATCCTGACCTGGGAGTCTTTCAATATGACAATTGTCTTTCTGTCTCTGGGTTACCTCACTCAAAAATAATGTTTTCTAGCTCCATCCATTTTCCTGTAAAATTCAATATGTTGGGTTTTTTTTCTGCTGTGTAGTACTCCATTGTGTAAATGTACCACATTTTTCTTATCCATTCATTGGTTGAGGGGCATTTAGGTTGTTTCCAGGTTCTGGAATGACAAACAAAGCTGCTATGAACATAGTTGAGCACATGTCCTTGTAGTATGATTGGTGTGGGAGAATTGTCTGTATTCTGTCAATCATATTTTGAATAAACACTGATNGACAAACAAAGCTGCTATGAACATAGTTGAGCACATGTCCTTGTAGTATGATTGGTGTGGGAGAATTGTCTGTATTCTGTCAATCATATTTTGAATAAACACTGATTGGCCAGGCAAAAAGTATAGGAAAGTGAACCAGACAGGAAGTAGAGGCAGGGTGATGAGAACAGGAGAATTCTAGGAAGGAGGAAGACGATTCCCCATTCCTGCCCAGACCACCAAAGAAGCAAGATGTGATGAACGCAATGAGAAAGGTACCGAGCCATGTGGCTAACATAGATAAGAATAATGGGGTAATGTAAGTTATAAGAGCTAATAAGTAGCCTGAGCTAATGGGCCAAACAGTTTTATAACTTATGGAGACCTCTGTGTGATTTTCTCTGGGACTAAAGGGCTGGGGGACCAGGCAAGACAGAAACCCCAACAAGCCCAGCCCTCATGTTACAGAATGGTGCCCACATGGATAACTGCATTCACAGAAAACTTGAGAAAGCTTGGGAAAGAAAAGAATAAAGCATGTTTTCTTAGTAGCAGCAATTTCTTGGATCTGCTCTGCTTGCTAGAGGCAAGCAAGCCCTCTCATCTAAGAGAGGCTTCCTGACTCAGCTTTAGCTGCAAAACCTTGCAGCTCTTTTAAGAGGTTCTGCCATGAAACACTTAAATGGTGTTGATGAAAAGCTGAATGCATGCTTTTTGGTTTTCAGCTATAGCAGGAAAAAAGC
>LOEQ01007198.1:5065-38939 GCA_001685075.1 Bramus lutescens | reverse complement strand
ACAAGGAGAGCTGACTGAGAAGCCAAGGACAATGGCACTGGGTTTTGATTCTGCATGTACTGGCTTTGTGGGAGCCTAGTCTGTTTGGATGCTCACCTTCCTAGACCTGGATGGAGTAGGGAGGACCTTGGTCTTCCCACAGGGCAGGGAACCCTGACTGCTCTTTGGACTGTAAATGGAAAGGGAGGGGGATGGTTAAAGGGAAGGTATTGGGAGGGGGTAGGAGGTGGAAAATTTTAATAATAATAATAAAAATTTAATAATAAAAAATTCTGCATTCTGAGGGTCTTCTAGGCAGTTCTCATTGTGGAATATTTCTACAGGACTAGTGGTCTTTTGGGAGTTGTTGATCACCTTGGTCTTTTCTATTATTTGTTTTTTTGTGATGGGAGCTGGCAAGTGGCATAATTTCATTGGTCATTCATCTAATAAGAGAGTTTCTATCACATACACACACACACACACACACACACACACACACACACAAAGGAAAGGCTGTTTACGGAGTTGACTAGCCTTTTGAGCATGAAACTGTTCTTGCCTGTACTGCTTGATAAACTGTGACATGCAGGATCCACAAAGAAATGACTTGCCTAAATGTGAGACCTCTGCCCTTTGGGGTACCTGCTTCATGAAAGAACAAAAACAGTCTTCCAGAAATTCTGCAAGACACATTAGAAAATGACTGACAAACTGCCAATATAGGTGAAACTTTGACATTTCCTGCTTCTTGGAAAAGTCTGCCGGATACTATGGGCCTGTGGGCTTAAGATGATGCCCCAACAGTACAGAAGAACTTTGGTGACTGTCCAGGTAGCCAGTAGTCTCTATAAATTTTAGAGTTTTGGAAGTTGCTTACAATGTACCTCCTGTTTACTTAGGTAATATTATATCCTTCTGGAGTCTTTGATGGAGTTACGAATAGATAGATAGTTACAGTTTTCTGGTGCAGGAAAAATCATCTGTATTCTGTCAATTACATTTTAAATAAACAAAGATCAGCTGGTAGCCAGGCAGGAAGTATAGGCAGGAAAACCAGACAAGAAGTAGAGTTGGGGCAATGTGTGTGAACAGGAGTATTCTGAGAAGGAAGCTTCCTCCACTGTCCTGCCCAGAACCATGTGGTTAACATAAATAAGAATAATGGGTTAATATAAGTTATAAGAGTTAGCAAGAAGCCTGAGCTATTGGGCCAATCAGTTTATATCTTATGTAAACTTCTGCGTAATTCTTTGGGACCTACTGGCTGTGGGAACTGGGCATGACGGAAACCCCAACAAACCCTGCCCTCATGTTACAATTTTCCTTAGTTATGATAAAAGAAAAAGTAAATAGAAATACTGTAATGCTTGACAACTATTTTGTTATATGTAATTTTACTATGTTGAAGCCTTCATTTTTCTTTAAACAGAAAAGGGAAAATGGTGTTGGAGATCATTCTTTCTGTGTGTTGCTTTTATTGGTTACTGAATAAAAAACTACTTTGGGCCTATGGCAGGGAAGAACTGAACTAGGTGGGGAAAGCTAGGCTGTATGCTGGGAGAAAGAAAGGCAGAGTAGAGAGAAGTAATGTAACCACCAGAGACAGATACTGGGAACTTTACCCGGTAAGACACAGTCATGTGGTGATATACAGATTAATAGAAATTGGTTGAATTAATATATAAGTGTTAGCCAATAAGTAGTTATAGCTAATGGGCCAAGCAGTGATTTAAGTAATACAGTTTATGTGCAATTGTTTCAAGTCTAAGCTAGCTGGCCAGCTGGGAACCAACAAGCAGCCTCCTGCAACAGTGAAGTTTTTAGTGCCATTGAAAGATCAGCAGCTATTGAACCCTGTTCTTATAAAACCTGAATGATCAGTGAATGTTCATTATAATCTATTGTAAGATTTTTCCCATAAACTAATGTTAATTTATGGTTTGTTTCTAAGACTGGGAGAATTTTAATCTGAGTATTCCATTGTTATAACAAATCATATCCCCAAAAATTCTTTGCTATGTTAGCTACATATGTCTTTAATTTTCCTCTCTATCCTTATGGACCTATATATCTGACCAATCTCATAATCTGTCTTACCTGTGATAATGTTCTAATCTTTGAAAACTGTTCATTTACCTCCTGAAAACTCTAATTTGCATGCCAAGATTCTGTTGGAATTATTGTTACATCCACATCTGTGTCTACCAGACTTTCAACAACAATGCCCTTTAGGTGAATTTTTAATATTTGATCTTTGGTCATTAATAGGAGTTTTTCAAGATAAAAACCTTATTATTTTTCATGAATTTTTTGTTCTCTCTTCTATTGCTGTTCTATTATCCAGAGCATTATGTATTGGGAGCTACTGAGTACCAGCCTTAGCATTCCCTAAGGGTTTGGAACAGGACTTCTCTGACAAGGGAAAACTGGCTTGAGAATGGGATCTTTGAGATACAACAAATTGACTGACTTAGGCACATTTTTCCTGCATGTATCTTTATTTCTTAGGGAAGATAAAAGAAGAAAAAAGAAGAAGTTATAGGGGCATAAGGTTTAAAGTATAAGGGCAAAGCATCAGACATAAGGAGAAGGCATAAGGGTAAAAAGAGGGCACAAGGGTACTAGGCATAAGGCATAAAAGAGGTGATTGCCACAAACTTTTCAACTTACATAGGCATACAGACAAATTAACAATCTCCTAGATGGTAACAATGGTATCAAACATGCATTTTCACAGAGTCACAAGAAACCAGTGGATCTGGCAAGGAGGCACCTTATGTATCAGAAGGGGTGTGGCTGGGAAGTTCCCTTGTGGCTGGGAACACAGCCTTGGTAGCTATACTGACCTATGGGCTTGATTTGTGTTAGCATCTAGCTGGTTGAGTTAAAAGAAATCTCTTCTGGCTGCCTTGCTTTTGACTTCAGCAGGGTGCCCAGGCAAGAATTTTTCTCTCTGAAGCTAGTTTTAGTGACTCGGTCCTTTTTCCTGTAGAAACAGTTAATTTCCTGGCTATGATCATGTTAGTTGAAACCAAGATAAAGGGTAATACAGAATATTAGTAGTCTGTCAAGTAAGAGTAGTAAACCAGGAGATTACACCTTCCTCAGTTTGCTATTAGAGCATGGTGTGGGGAGTCCTTCTGTATATGTATTGCTTTTATTGGTTAATGAATAAAGAAGCTACCTTGGCCTGTGATAGGGCAGAGTAGAGCTAGGTGGGGAGAGGTGGGGGGAACTAAACTGAATGCTGAAAGAAAGAAGGCAGAGTCATGAGACACCATGTAGCCACTGTCAGAGACAGGCATGATGGAAACTTGCCAGTAAACCACAGCCATGTGGTTATACACAGATTAATAGAGATGGGTTAGTTTAGAATGTAAGAGCTAGCCAATAAGAAACTAAAGCTAATAGGCCAAGCAGTGATTTAATTAATAGTTACTGTGTGGTTATTTCAGTTCTGCACAGTCAGGAATGACCAAGTGGCCTCCCCTACTAGAGCAGCCTTATTACCTCCTGTATGAGATTCCTTCCTTATCAGTGAATACCGTCAATAAAGGTTTGTGTGGGGGGTATTTTTATAAAAATTTTGGCTATGTAGGCAAGGACTTGACTAAATCCTTTCCACACTATGACTTCCTGGTGTGAGGGTATGTATCCAGCTGCCCTACAGGAAAAGTTAGGTTTATACACTGCTGGGATACTATAGAAGGGAGAAATGCCTCAAGACCCAGCAATACCACTTTTGGGTATATACTCGAAGGATGTTCAATCATGCCAAAAGGACATGTGCTCAACTATGTTCATAGTAGCATTATTTGTAATAGCTAGAACCTGGAAACCACCTAAATGCCCCTTGACTGAAGAATGGATAATGAAAATATGGTACATTTACACAATGAAGTACCACACAGCAGGAAAAAATGGCATCTTGAAATGTGCAGGCAAATTGATGGATCTAGAAAATATATTGAGTAAAATAACCCAGACCCAAAAAGAGAAATACAATATGTACTCACTCATAACTGACTTTTAGATGTAATGCAAAGAAAAACCAGCCTAAAATTCACAATCCCAGAGAACCTACACAGCAAAGAGGACCCTAAGAGAGATATACATGAATCTAATCTAAATGGGAAGTAGAAAAAGACAAGATCTCTTGAGTAAACTGTGAGCATTGGGATCCATGGGAGAGGGTAGAAGTGAGAAGGGAAGGAATGGAGAGGAGAGGAAAAATACATATAGCTCAATAAAAACACTTTAAAAGATACTTTAAAAAAAGAAAAATAACCATTACTGAGAGCTCAAAAGTAAATAGTTCCAGGTTCCCTTATCTTAAAAGAGAACTTGAGGAGACAATCATTTATCGCATGTTTATTATTAGAACAAGCCCTATTAATCTGAGCTGTACTCATTTTCAGAGACCTGTTGTAAATGTGATTCTGTCCATCAACATATGAAAATTGTAAATGAGTCCTGTTAGTGCAATGAGCTTGGCCTGCTGAGAGAGTGAGAAGCACCCCTCTGCACCTTGCTGGCGGTTGCACAGCCCTTGCCTGGGATGAATTGACCCTGAAGAGGAAGGCAAGCGCCACCCCCCCAACCCTCACCCCACCCTCACACACCCCCGCAGTGAGACCGGGTGCTTAGTAGGAGCTTATGCGCAATAGGTTCTAGCTCTTCTAGTCAAAGGTTAAAACGGGGAAAATATGAGAAAACTTGAAACAGCCATGAAGGAGGAAACCCCAGTGAGAGCGTGGGCATGAACTCCAGCAGGTTTCTGTCTGACAAAAAGAAAAGCAGCAATCTGAGGGAGTCCACTCCCCAGGACCAGAGAAGCAGTCCCTTTAGAGTAAACATTGCCTTACAGCTTGGACTAAGTCCTTCAAAGACTCTTCAAAAACCAATCCAAAACTGGGCAATGGGGATACCTCAGGCTATGGGAATAAGCATTAAGAAGGACAATGACTCATGTGCCGCCCAGGGAACAAGGCTAAAATGAAGAGATTCTCACTCTTTCAACAGGCCCCCCAGGGAGGAAGGAGGAAATATTGCTGTTAAACAAATACCCAGAATTCATTGGATACTGAGAAAAAGTTTGATGGTCTAATTCCTTGATGTCTTTACATATTTTGGAGATCAGTCCTCTGTGATGTGTGGTTGGTGAAGATCTTTCTTCATTCAGTAGGCTGCCTTTATATCTTATTAACTGTGTCCTTTGCTTTACAGAACGTTCTCAGTTTCAGGAGGTCCTATTTATTGACTGTAGCTCCCAGTGTCTGTGCTACTGTGGTTATATTTCGGAAGTGGTCTCCTGTGCCCATGCATTAAAGGCTACTTCCCACTTTCTCCTCAATCAAATTCAGTATGGTCTGATGTATATTGAGGTCTTTAATCCTTATGGTCTTGAGTTTTGTGCATGGGGATAGATATAAATCTATTTGCATTCTTTTGTATGTTGAAATCCAGTTATGCCAGCACCATTCGTTAGTGATTTTTTTCCAATTGTATAATTTTAGCTTCTTTGTCAAAAATGAGTTGTTCATAGATGTTTGGATTAATATTTGGGTTTTTAAGCCAATTCCATTCATCAGAGTGTCTGTTTTTATGTCAATCCCAAGATGTTTTCATTACTATAGCTCTGTAATAGAGCTTGATGTCAGGGATGGTGATGACTCTGAAAGTTCCTTTACTGTACAGGATTATTTTGGCTATCCTGAGTTTTTTTGTTTTTCCATATGAAGTTGACAATTGCTCTTTTAAGGTCTGCAAAGAATTGTGTTGGTATTTTGAAGGGGATTGCATTGACTCTACATATCGCTTTTGGTAGATTGCCATTTTTATTATTTTAATCCTACCTATCCAAGAGCATGGGAATCCTTCCTTTTTCTGGTATCTTCTTTAATTTCTTTCTTCAAAGTCTTAAATTTTTTGTCGAAGAGTTCTTTCACTTCTTTGGTTAGTGTTACCCCAAGATATTTTATGTTATTTGTGAATATTGTAAAGGGTGATGTTTCTCTGCTTTTTTTTATTCTTCTCAGCTTCTTTATCATTTGTATATAGGAAGGCTACTAACTTTTGAGTTGATTTGTATCCTGCCACATTACTAAAGGTATTTATCAGCTGTAGTAGTTTCCCAGTAGACTTCTGGGGTCACTTCTGGATACTATCATGTCATCTGCAAATAAGAAAAGTTTGATTTCTTCCTTTCCAATTTGAATCCCCTTGATCTCCTTTTGTTGTCTTATTGCTGTAGCCAGAACTTCAAGAACAATGTTGTATAAATATGGAGAGGGTGGACTGCCTTGTTTTGTTCCTAATTTTAGTGTGATTGCTTTGAGTTTCTTTCCATTTAATTTGATATTGGCTGTTGGCTTGCTGTATATTGCTTTTATTATGTTTAAATATGTTCCTTGTATCCCTGATCTCTCTAAGACCTTTATCATAAAGGGGTGTTAGATTTTGTCAAATGTTTTTCAGCATCTAATGAGATGATCACATAGTTTTTTCCTTTAGTTTATGTATATGGTGGATTACATTGGCAGATTTTCCTATGTTGAATCATCCCTGCATCTCTGGGATGAAGCTGACTTGATCATGGCAGATTTTTTTTATTTATATTCTTGAATTTGGTTTGCCAGCATTTTATTGAGTGTTCACGAGTGGATTGATCTGTAATTCTCTTTCTTGGTTGAGTCTTTGTTGTGTGATTTGGTATCAGGATAACTGTAGCCTCATAAAAAGAGTTTGGAAATGTTCTTTCTGTTTCTATTATGTGGAACACTTTGAGGAGTATAGGTATTAGCTCTTCTTTGAAGTTCTAATTTAATTCTGCACGGAAACCATCCGGTTCTGGGCTTTTAATGACTGGGAGGCTTTTGATGTCTGCTTCTATTTCCTTGCAGTTTATTGGTCAAAGAAACTGGCAAGATTACACAGTGCCCTCCTACGTCAAGCATATATAATTAGAAAGGACTTCTGACACTGTTAAACAAGCTTATCTGCATAGAAGACACTCAGGCCAGCCATGAGGCCGAGACCAGTCAAGCTTCTTGGACTAGACAAGATAAGACAAACTGCCTTCAGGAGGTAGTGAGTGGCTTAAAAGACACTTCCTGCAAGCTGTGTAGTGATCCCTGGGCTTCCAGCTTCAGTAACTATCATTCTCACAAGGTGATGCTGCTGATACTGAGTCTTTTGTGTAACTGTCGGTAACCCCTTACCCACATACTTTAGGCCACCCCAATAAAACTCACTAGTCCACTTAGCTTTAGAGATGATTCAGTGGTTAAAGGCATTGTTTGCTCTTTCAGAAGACTGAAGTTGAATTACTAACACCTTCCCATGGATAGTCAATGTGTAACCTCTGTCCAGGGCATATTATTTTATTATCATAGCAGTCACAAGAAACACACATGTTGCACAGAGACACATGCTAACAAAAACCTTCAAAAAGAGAAAACATACAGAATCCTCATTTATTCATCAAGTTAGATTTTTTCCCAAATTTGATTTGTCATTTGATCCTTATCGTCAATAAGTAGGCATCTGTCATTGTTCCAAAGCAATATTGTCACACATACATGCTGTAATTGCATCACACAATCATTTTCTTTCATTTTTTTCAGTTTTAAGACTATTTATGTAAGAGCCCACAGAAGTGGGATTTACCACCTTGACTAAAGGTCAAGGAGTTCAGGCCTACTCTTGCTCCTTCAAGGTTATTGACAAGATATCTGATTTAAAGTATGGCTACTAACAATATATCTTAACCTAGGTTTGGTTACTTGGTGTTATTGGTATTAAGATGACCCACCATTCCACCTTGACCAAAGAGTTCAAGTCTATTCATGCTCCTTCAAAAATATGACAGAAGGTTTGCCCCAGGGAGTGGCTGCCTACAGGATACTTAGTCTAAGATGTGGTCACTACAAGCCCTGCCTAAACAACACATTATTTTACTCAGGGTATAGTTGCTTGATGCTTCAGATATTGACGTAGGTAATGGTCTGTTTATTCTTTGTATCATGTTAAAGCAGTCTTTTGCTTTCTCCCCCCTTTTTTAGATTGGGGTATATAAGCATATGGAAAATAAACACAGGCAAAGTCAGTATTCACTGAGTTGCCCTTCCAACTCTATTCTGTGTCTTTGTTCTTTTTCTTTCATATTTCTGTTCCTTCTGCCTAATGTTTCTATTCCACACACTCTTACTGTGGAATATGTGAACCCCAATGAGGCTGAACCACAAAACATATAGACAGATTTCAAAAGTTGATACCACAGGAGTATATGCCTCCCTCCCCCACATTTATACCAACGTTTGTTATTATTTCTATTCCAGATGATGACCATGGTAGTGAAGGCAACATGGAGATTTACAGGAGTCCTAGTCTGCATTTCCTGATAGTCATACAACTTTTTTTGGTTTGGTTTTAGATAGGGCTGTTGTTATCCTTTGTTCATTTGTTTTATTTGTGTCTTCCTTTTGACATTATTAATTTTGAAGTTATTATATAGTTAGAACATTTCTCCTCTTGCTTTCATCCCACAAAATCTTCCAATATACCCTCTTTGCTATCTTTCAAATACATACCCTCTTTATTCATTAACATTAATACATACATATATGAGTATTCATATGCATATACATTCCAAAACAACTCAGTTATTATAATGTTACTGGTATATATGTTTTAAGGCAGACTATGTGCTATTTAATAACCAATTTTTGTGCTCTTCCTGTGGGCAGACCAGTTGTCCTGCTCCCAGCATGCCCCTCTTGCCTGTAGTCGTCTGTGTAGGGTTGAAGCCTTGTGGACTTTACCCCATCCACTTTGGCATGTCTGTTCTACTTCTCATGCTTTACTCATATTATGTGGGCATGTTGGTAAGGTTGCACAGATGTAGTTTCTGGCATCACTAAGTATAATGGCTACTTTTAGTTGTCAACTTGACTAAATCTGGAAAGAACTGCAATTCAGAAATGGATGGCACACCTGTGAGAGATTGTTTTGCTTGACTAAAAGGAGTGAATCCACTTGTAGTCTTCACCTTTAAGTCTGAAGACACACACCTTTAAAAAGAATCTTGAGGCTGGAAGTTACACCATTCATCTGGGCCACAGCTTCTCCTGGAAGCCTTATAGCTCATTTCTTTGCCAGTACATATATTCTTTCACTAGCATGAAGTCTTCTATGAGATTCCACAATATACTGAAGATCAGCTAGGACATTCAGCATTGTGGATCAAGCACTTAACTTGATTTTTGGATTTTTCTATTCACAGCTAGTCACTGATGTATTGGATGGACAGCAGGCTGTAAGTCATTCCAATAAATCCCCTATGTACACACACACACATTTGTGTGTGTGTGTGTGAGAGAGAGAGAGAGAGAGATTCATCCTGCAGCACCTGCCCTTATAGAAATAAAGAATGGCCTTTGAAGAAATAGTTACAGAGCCAATTATGTGGCAGAAGACTGGAGGGCTGTAGCAGGGTTCTCCAGAAGGCAGTATATTCTTTGAATCAGTGTCCAACATATGCTAAGTTTTCTCCCATAGTAAGGATCCAGGTGTCCCAGGATTCAAGGGGAGTAAAGGCAAATAGTCCCACCTAATATCACTATTAATGACCCACTAGGAAAATTTTGCTTCCTGTTGCCTCAACATTCAGTTCTGCTACTCTTGAAGTCTTGGTTCAATACAGCGGAGCATTCCTGCCAGGAGTTGAAACAAATATTCTATTGAAATGGAAGCTGACACTCTCCCTGGTCACTTTGAGCTTCCAATGCCCTTAAACCTACAGGTTAAAAAAGGAATAACTGTGGAATAATACTTTTCACTTTGTTACTGGGATTGGGTTAATGAAGAAGCTGTCTGTCCTAAATAAGAGGATGCTAACAGGGACATACATGGAGAGGCCCAGGAAGAGAAAATAGTTAAGATCTCCTGGGCAAACTGGAAGGAGGGTAGAATGGAGGAGAAGAGGGATGAGAATATGAGGGAACAAGAAGGCTGATTTGGCAGAAGGACAGAGAGGGAGAGTAATGAAAGAGATGTCTTGATATAGGGGATCCATTATGGAGTTAGGGAGAAACCTGGTGCTAGATAAATTCCCAGGAATCCTCAAGGATTAACCCAGTTAAAATTCCTAGCAATAGTGGAGTGGCTGCCTAAATGGGCCTTGCCCCTTTAATATGATTAGTTAACTACCCTAATTGTCATCATAGAACCTACATCAAGTAACTTATGGAAGTAGATGCAGTGACCCACAGCCAAGCGCTGGACTGAGTGCCTGCAATTCACCTGAAGAAAGGGAGGAGGGATCATCTGAACAAGTTGGGTCAAGAGCATGAGTGGTAAACCAAAGAGACACCTGACTTGAGCTAGTAAGAGCTCAGACTATAGACTGACAGCTGGGGAACCTGCATAGGACCGAAGTAGGTCCTCTGAATGTGGGTGACAGTTATGTGGCTTGATCTGTTTGGGGGCCCTGGTTTGGGGATTAGGACCTATCCCAGGTGCATGAACTGGCTTTTTGGAGCCCATTCTTTATGGTGGCATTCCTTGCTCAGTATTGACACAGTTGGGAAGGGCCTTAGTCCTGCCTCAACTTGGTATGCCAGACTTTGTTGACTCCACAAAGAAGGTCTTACATTCTCTGAGGAGTGAATGGGGGTGGGAAGGAAGGGAACTGGGGGATGTGGGAGAGGAGGTGGGAGGGGAAACTGGGGTTGGTATACAAAATGAAAAAAATTTAAATTAAAAAAAGAAATAAAGAAGCTTCCTGAGCAATAGCTGGACGGGTAGAGTTAAGGCAGGACTTGCGGGGGGGAGGAGTCTTTTGGAATCACAAGTAGATGTTGAGAGAAGATGAACTTGCCATACTGAGAAACAGTACCAAGCCACGTGGCAGAGCATGAATAGGAAAGATGGGTTAATTTAAAATGTAAGCATGAGGTTTTGGCCAAGCATTCATGATTAATATGAAGCCAGTTTGTGCTTATTTGGGCATAGCTGTGGAGACAATGAAACTCTGCCGAAAGCAACTAACAACTCCTAACAGTGTTAGGAGAGGTGGTTGATCCACATTACCATGGGGATATTGGAGTGCCTGAACACAATGCAGCAAGAAGGGTAAGCTCTGTAGTGCAGGGGCTCCTTTACGGTGTCTCTCTGTGCTACCATATCCTGTGATTAAAATCAATGGGAAATTACAACAGCCGAATCCAGAAAGGATGATAAAGGGCACAGACCCATCAGGAATGAAGGAATGGGTCACTTTCCAGGAATGGATTCAAGACCTGGAGGAAATACACAATAGGTAGAAGTGGAAGGTAGTTTAAAATGCTTTTAAGGCCATGTGACCAGTGACAGAAGGGAACAGTGACGTTGACATTAGTGTTTCCATTGTATTTTTCTCAGAATGAATTTGTACAGATATTTGTGTTTTCTTTAATTTCTTTATCAAGGGGTATAACAACAATTAAGACACACACTCTCACACATACACTCTGTATGTGTGAGAGTGTGTGTGTGTTCCACATACTGTCCACAATCACTTTCTACTTCTCAACTATCCTAGTCTACAATTCCATCAAATGTCTGTTGTGTTCATCAGCATTCAGTTTTGAGTCCAACTGAGATTGGCCAAAGCCATCTGTGCGACGGTAAGTTTGAATCTATGAGTTGGAGCCTCCTGGGCTCAGCAGAGGACTACAATCAAAGGCAGTGATTCTTTTCCTACAATCAATCCATCGCCAACATTTGAGAGGTAAAGGGTGGGCCCTGTGAGCCTTTCCCTTTCCTAGACTGATTGTGGTCTAGGGTGAGGTCAATGCAGTTGGTAAGTACAGTTGCTATTGGTTACTGATTAGAGCAGCTGTATGGAGTCTAGAGAATGGCATGTCTTAGCCCTTCCTCTTCTTTCCCTTCTTATTCTCCTTCCTCCTCTTTCTCAGTATTCCCAGAGCCTTAGACAGGATGGTATTACTGCCGTTTTCAGGGACGGGACCACATACCTTACTTATTTTCTGCATATGGGACATTCAAAAGTCTCTGTATTCACCACTGCATTAAAAAAAGCCTTTTCCTGTATTTTATATAAAAATATCTTTAGCATGACTAACAAGTCGCTTGTTTCTGAGTGAGTATAATGACAAGACCACCATCTAGTGGTAAGAGCAGTACTGTGCAGGACGAACTCCACAATGGGCTGTTAGCAATGGGCTGACCACTAACTTCTTTAGAAGCTCAATTCTTTCCAAAATCCAAGTTCCTGAAATGTCTTTCCCAAGTTCCTGAAACGTCTCTCCCCAAAGCAAAATTGCAATATTTAGTTTTGGCTTGTCATGTTTGTGTTAGCGATTGGGCGCTGGCATCCGAATTTAGTCTCTTATCCTTTGGTGTAAGCCGGGAGACTGGTAGTTAAGTCGAGGTGAGGCTGCCTGTCTTTTATCTGAAGATTCATAACTCATCTGTGGATTCAGATATCCGGGTGCTATGTCCTCTTAGATCCAGAGGCTGGCAGCAAGCATGTGGGGAGGCTGTGCAGAGCGGATCCAGGGCAGCCTGACAGCTGGAACAGGGTGGAGGCAGCCTAAGACGGAGTGGGAGGGACCGGCCTCAAGGAGGCCGGGACACCTTCCTGAGCACTGGAGTTTAGGGAAAAGAACCAGCGCGCTGGACTTGGGAAATTAGTCAAGAAAAAGTATCACTAATATAGGCGCTTTTGCAGAGGCTACGTAACCGGAAGTGGATTTTAAGTAGGAGGGGTCCAGGAAGAGCGGATCCAAGGAATTTGGCAAAGTTGCAGGAAATCCCACCATTCCCTGTTGGACTCGGGGAGTCCTGTAGTGCAGACCTGGGAGCGGGAAGACAAGGCGGTTGTCGCGGGGACTCGAAAGCTCGCTCCGGAGTCGCAGTCTTCGCACAGCGCGACCTGGAAAAGTCAGCAGTCTGCAGGGCAGTGGCGGGAACCGCAGCCCGGCGGCCCTGGAACCGCCCAGGTCAGAGGAGCTGCGTGCCTGGGACCCAGAAGGGAAGGGACCAGGGGTGCGAGCAGTTTCTGTGCTGTTCATAAGGAAGCCGGCTCAGAAATTCTGCCTTGAATGCCTTCTTCTCTTGGTGTATTTTAGATCATATAGAATAAGCCTGTTTTCTTTTTCAACTGATCTTCTGATTGCCAAAATATTCTTGTAAAAATAATCTAATCGAGTATTTGAATTTATCTGTTGATATTTGTAAGCACAATTCTCTTTGCTATGGTGGAAACCACAAAGCTCTTGAAATTTACAGTCATCCATACTAAACTTCCGTGTTATACTATTTTTCTCTTCAAGAGAGTGGCACATTTACCTGGAGACTTGGATTCGGCGAGAGCTTTTAGATAATAGTCTTAAAAGGAACACCTGCAAATTTCTCTGAATCTAAAAATATATTTTTGTGCTAGTTCCACAGTATACTTGTAAACATTAACATTTAAAAGCAAACCTTTATCCACCATTAATTTTCTGTCCGAGACATATGCACACTGGTGTAGTGATATTTCATTTGTATTTTAATAAAGCTTTCCTGACGTTCAGAGTAAAACAGCCACACTAATCATTCTTACAGACCAGGCAGTGATGATACACACTAGTTTGCCATAGAAACCAGGCGGTAGTGGTGCACCTTAATCGCAGAGCTAGAGTGGAATACAAGACAGGAGGAGAAAGCTCTCTCACACACGGCTGTATTCTGAGATTCCTGGAGGCAGGATCACCATTTTTTACTGTGGTAGAGGTAAGAGCCAGTGGCTGGCTGTGTTGCTCCTCTGACCTTCAGTTTGAACCCCAGTTTCTGTCTCCGGATTTTTATTAATCATGCTGCACACTTGCGTGTAAATACAGCATTCTGAAAAGTGTCTTTGTCAGGCCTATTGGCACACCTTTAATCCCAACACTCAGAAGGTCCAAACTCACTGTGTAGACCAGCTTGGACTGAAAAACTCAGGAGTTCCACTTACCTGTTTCTTCCAAGTGCTAGGATCAAAGGTGTGCACCAACACGATGATTCAAACTGTTTTTTCCTGTGTGGTCTGTTGACAGCCGGTGGTGTGACTGTGGATTTCTCCCAGGAGGAGGGGCAGTGCCTGGTCCCTGGGCCCTGAGGGCTTTGTGATGGCACTGGATGTTGCAGAATTGCAGCAGTCTGCTTTCTGTGGGTGAGAATTGTTTGCTTGCAATCTCCGTTGCTCCTCCTCAGGATTTCTTGACAAACGAATCTGCAAGTGTGTGAACTTTGTTTGAATGAGTCTCACATCCCACAGAATAAAGTGAAATTCTCAGAGGAAAAAAGAAATTGTCTTGAAGTGTTCTCTCTTCTTAACGTGTGTCCTTTTGAGAAGTGTAAGACTTCATCATTATTGGTCTATGATCAGTTCAGAAGCTCACTAGTATATTATATTCTCATTCCAATCATTCAGTCCCATTTCTACCCCTCGGTTTTGATTGGGCTGTGATTGGAAGTGGGATTCAAGTTATGATAATTAAAAAATGCTTTCTTTCTATTTGTTTTCTCTATTCTGACACTGCAGGACAGTTGGGGAATCACTTGTATAATCCTGCATTTTGTTTTCTCTTCATCTACTGGGCACCGTACAGTATTAGAAATCCAGGGGCATCCTGAACAATCTCTTTCTCATGTGAAGGGCTCTCTGATCACCCAGACCTGCTCACCTGTACAGTAGAACAAAGGGCCTGGAAGGAGAGGAGACAGCAGCTAAGGATGCAGGTACAGCGGAGGGATTGGTGAAGGAGAGGAAAGGGGATCAAGTGAACATGGAAGTGGGACAGGAAATCAATTTTGTCACATTCTGTTTCACTCCAAATAATTCTAGTGAAGATTTGCCTGAGAAAAATCTCAGGATTATCCCAGTGTGGGCATAATATGGCTTTCCACAGAAGAAATGACAATGTGGTCAAATAAAGTTTTATTTATCTGCATGTAAGTGATGCAGTTCTTATTCATTCACATCACTGAACATGTTTTCATATCATTATTAAATATTTTCATTTCTTGGCTTTTACATATTATAAAGATTATAAAAAAGTTAATACCTTTAGGGGTTTTTTTGTTTTCAGAATTTTAAGGCTTTGATATTCTGGGACATTTTCTACCTTTTAGTAGTTTTATCTCCATTCTTGAAAATGATGCCATCAGAGTTTTTATAAGAATCAGGAAGTACATTTACAGCCTGCTACACTCCATCTAGATGGTCTATTGTATGCTAGAAATTAGCATAAGTATTTAGAATACAGTAAGGACTTAGGCTGATTTAATAAAGTACTGGTTATAGGTTCTCCTCCAAGACCCAAACCTTTATTAGCCCTGGGGAAACAGGCTGGGTTTCCAATACCAGGCATGATTTCCCTCTTGTTGAGGAGGTCTTAATCCAATTAGAAGCTATTGGTTACCTTGAAGGTACGTGTGCCACTCTCGCACATTTAGGCTATCATGCAGTGCAGATCATTGTTGTGGTTCATAGGTGTCATAGCTGGGTAGGACTGTTGGTTGGCTCCCTTTTTTGGAAGGATGCTTGTTGCCTTCTTGTACCATGAAAGCTAGACCCCAGAGAGGAGGCTTTAGGGTCAGTTCCATCTGGAGTCATCTAGGAATTGTGTCTGAAATGTGTGACTTCTACAGCATTAGGTTTCATCTTCTGCATCTGGGAGACAGCCATAGGCAACAGGAATACACTAATGTGTGGAAGTCTCTTGGACAACTGTGACCAACAGTTTCAAAGTAGGCTTCTTATACCTGGTGTTGGTCATTTTGTTAGAAATTCTATGACTCTTGTGAGGAGCATCATAGGTGAAGTTGAGAAATTTTCATTTATACTCAATGTATATGCTTACAGAGAATTATATATATTATAGGCATTCTTGGTAGATGGATAGTAGTCTAGGAATACTTGGATTCCTTATGAATTTTCCAACACCTTTACTATTATTTTACCCTCCTTCTTATTCGTGTCTCTATAGCTTCCCTACATCTCACTGTAAACTCTTTTTTCTTTCCTGGTTACTGCAGTCACTCCAGGTTATAGACTCACCTCTAAAGATTTGGAGCTAGGAATTTCCTATGAGAGAGATCATGCAAGCTTGTCTTTCTGGGTCTGGGTTACCTCACTCAACATGGTCTTTCCTAAGTCTACCTGCAAGGCTCATGATTTTTATTTACTTTATAGCTGAATAGAATTCCATACTATATGTGTACCACACATTCACTATTTGTTTGTAATTTGAAGTTTAGGTTGTTTCCATTTTGTAGCTATTGTGAGTAGAGCAGCAATGATGTGGGTGAGCAAGTATTGTGAAGTAGGATGTCAAATCCTTTGAGTTTATTGCAAGGAATGGACCAGCTGGGTCATATACTGAATTTTTTGTTCATGGCCTTTTTTATTTCCTATGGTTTGCTTTTATGTTGTTGCTGGTTGGATTATTAGTAGTATTCTTCTTCTTTTTGAGAAATAGTGGCTTGCTGCCTTGCTCTTGGTGACTACGTCCCATTTCTCCTGTATTTATTCTTCACATGAAATTCATTATTTTCCATGATCTCGTGGATGATTCCTCTGACTCTCTTGTATTTATTTTCCCTGTACTTTATTATTGGCAGTGCCTTTTTAGTGAAATCAATTGTGTTAATGGGTGACTATCTTAAAATGCACTTATGTCTTTATTGATTTTTTTTCTTTTTTTTTTTTGGTTTTTTGAGACAGGGTTTCCTTGTAGCTTTGGAGCCTGTCCTGTAACTAGCTCTTGTAGACCAGGCTGGCCTTGGACTCTCAGAGATCTGCCTGCCTCTGCCTCCTGAGTGCTGGGATTAAAGGCATGTGCCAACACCACCCAAATGTCTCCATCAGTTTTAAGAGTAGTTTCTTTGTGCAACAATATGCTTTGTTGTGATTTCTCTTAAAGTTCCAAATGCCCTCCTGTCTTTGGGATCATTGACTAAACACCTGGTAGAATTCTGTTGCTTGGTATTGGTCTCTAGCAGCTTTCAGTATTGATTTTAACTCTTCCTTTTTGACCCCTTGTTTTGAAAGGGAAGCAAGCCATTAATTTTTTGTGTCTAAAAGAGAAACTCAAGAAGCGAAACATTAAGAAATGATGGATTCTCCAGCAAATCTGTCACAGGTCAGTGGTGCTTCTCTCTCTTTATCTAAATATGTTATAGATTGATATATCAAAAGCCTTTAGTTTTCTGCTTCTGATAATTTTTCAGATTTTTATTATGAACAATTCTGCAAATGGACAAACTCCAAGAATCACACACTGATAAAAAGTAGACTCAAAGACTCTACATCTCAGTGTACTTTTACACTGAGTTACAGTTGTCATAGGAAACAGATGCTCTGGAACCTCATGTGGGATTTTATATTTTTACAATTGAATATATTTTGATTTACTTATCAACCACCAACCCCCCAAAAACCTTTAACAGAACTAGAACTAGATATAGCTTTATATCCTATTTCATAACTGCTCTTCATTAATTGCATTCAGTCCCTGTTCTTCACCTTTTCTGTTCTCTTTTCTCCATGTTATGCAAGTTCTTTTTATATGACAATGAGACATGTCTGATCCCGGCAGTACCAATCTACTTCAGAGAACATGCAGAGGCATGCAAAAAACACTCCACAATGGAGTTTACTTTCTTGTGGCAAAAGTAAGCCACTAGGCAAGAAAATGTCCTTGCCTTGACTGCTGACAATATGCTGTTAAAATTGGACAAGCAGGACACAAAACAGAGTGACTTCAAAACTTTGTCAAGACAAGGCGGAACAGTCCTTTAAAAGTCCTGCTTTATAGAAAAGTCTGTAGAATATTCTAGGCCTTTGGGATGAAGATGATGGCCCACCATTGCAGAGGAGCCATGTGTGACTGTCCAGGTAGCCAGCTGTTTGCCATTTCTCACATTTTTTGGAAGGTGCTTGTTTGCACTTCCTGCTTACTCAGTTAATATTATTTTCTTCTCTGTTCTCTGAGGCAGTGGAACACTAATAGTTATAGTTTTCTTTGTTTGCCAGATGCAGGAAAGAGGTATAAAGTGTATAAGATTGAGAGACATCAAAATATAGTTTTGGATAGTAATGTGAGTTGTGATAAAAAGTAAAGTAGATACAAAACTTTGGACTTATAAAGATGGGATAGATAATGGAGCATTTCATCAGAATTTGTCAAATGCAAATGACTTTACATTGTAGATGTACTTATTCTCTTTATATAATATATGTAGTTATTGTATTTACTGTATAAAGGTTTTCTTATATTAGCTATAGCCTTCTATTTTATTTTATACTAAAAAAAAGGAAAAATGTCATGGTATTTTATTTGTATTTTAACAAATAAAGCTTGCCTGAAGATCAGAGTGCACAGTTAAGCCACTAGAGGCCAGCCAGTGGTGGCATGCACCTTTAATCTCAGTATTCGGGAGTCACAAACCTTTAATCCCACCACTAGGGATGTAGAGACAGGAGTGATATGGCTGGGTAGATAGAGGAATGTAAGGTGGGAGAAGACAAGTTCAGTGCAGTCTGAGGTTTGCTAGAGACAGGAGCAATCTGGAGATGCAGCCTGAGGACAGGATTGCCCCTTCAGTAGGAGCATTGGTAGGGGTTAAAGAACTCTCTAGACATTCTACTTCTCTGATCATCAGCATTAACCCTTATAATTGACTATGCATTTCTATTATTAAGCCCTATTAGAACTCATGCTACAGGAGAGTGCAAGTTAATACAGCTATTGTAGGAATCAGTTTGGAGATTATTGGAAAAAAATGAAGAGAGAACTAATATTATGATCCACCTCTTGCACACCTGGCCTGTGTCTATGTCACCTTTTGGAACAGGAGTATATCTACCTTATGTTGGTCTTGACATTGCGTTTTGAATGTAGAGAACTTACTTTGATTTCACAGACTGGTAAAAGGGACTTTGGGCTTTATTGATGGTGCCAGAACAAAGTAAGACTTTTGGGATGGACTTTGGAACAAGTTAAGATTTGGGGATGGAGTATTTTACACTGTGAGGAGGCAAGAGTGGGATGCTATGCTTTAAATATAGTGTGTCCTTTTCCAAACCAGTCTTTGCCATTTGCTTGTGACAGTGCTGAAGGTGGTGATACCATCTGGAGGGGATTAGATCACTAAGAGGAGTAATGATTCCTGTGGATTGCAGGTTCATTGAGCAGACTATGGGCTGTCATGGAGCAATCCCAGCTGCCCTTCCTCTTTCCACTGTGCACTGAAACTGAAGAGACCCTCACTAGAAACCTGCACCATTATCTTGACATTTTTAGCTTGTAATTTTCCCAGTCTCAGGCAGGATGTCATAGAAAGAAAACAACGGGAAGTCTTTTTCATGGGGCTCCAGCAGTGTTGAAGTTATGTCAATGATCTCTACGCCTCTGGTTGTGTAGGTTCACTGCTGTTCTCTAGGGTTTTCATGATGTCAGCTCTCCATGGCCACACACACCCTCTCTCATTTGTTCCCCATCATTGCTGCTTAACTTTCATTGTAAGATACATCTGTACATAAAATAAGATGCAGGAAATGTGGCCACATTGGCTATCTCCAGAGGGAGCCAGATGAACAGAGACATCGAGGAGAGAGGCAACTCTCTGCACTCTTGCTTGTAAATATCTGAATGTATCCCCTGCCTCTGCCTCTCGAGTGCTGGGATTAAAGGTGTGCACCACCACCATTGGTGAGGCTGGACTTTTCAACCATCTCTTTTCATTACCTAGAAGAAACAGGTCTATGTGTTCCAGATATTAGCCCATAATTCTTGTCTGTGTCAGCCATGTGGCTTGGTACCTTTATCAGTGAGGTATTCTTATCTTGCTTCCTCTGTGTCTGGGTGATGACTTCCCAATTACTCTTTTTCTTGGGACATTTTTTGGGGGGTGATTTGTCCTTTTTCTTTACATGTCTCATTTGTCCAGTGGTTTTCAGATTCCTTAGCTGGATGCCTCTATTCTCCTGAAAAGACAGAAACAAAACCCTTTACCAACCCTATTTTTGGGGAGGTTCCATCTTGGCAAATTATATCTGATCAAATGAAGAGCATTTGTGAGTTTTATAAGTGAGTTTAGGTTAAACAACCATGCTGTTTGTTAAACTATCATCTCTTCTAATTAAGAGGTCTCTCTTCTTTAATTCAAGCCTTTATCAATTTTGATGGTATCATGGATTTCTTCTCCTGTGTAAACAAGCAAAATCTCGTCCCAAGCTAACACATGTCCTGGTTTCCATTCTATGCTCAACACATCTTTAAAGCATTCTGGCCAATTTAATTCCATAATGTTTTCTATTGTCCAGTGTCTCTCCACCGCTGTTGTTCCTTTCTTATTAGCATTTAGAAAATTCAAAGTTAAGAAAACATTATGTGGCCTATAACTAGGGTTTTTGTCATCCATTTCTGCCTAATTTTCATATCATTTAGAGTTTGATTTGAACTTTCTGTAACTGCCTAGCCTATAGTATTATGTGTTATACCTGTAATATGATTTATATTATATGAAGCAAAAAAGTGTTTTATTTTCTTAGAGACATATGCTGGAGTGTTATATGTCTTAATTTGTACAGGTATACCCATAATGGTCATAATTTCTAGCAAATGTGTGATTACCAAATCAGCTTTTTCTGAACTCAAAGCACTTGCATTTTAAAACCTGAATAGGTATCAGTGATGTGGTGTACATATTTTAGTTTCCACGTTCTACAAATTGGGACACATTCATCTGCCAGATTTCATTCCTTTGAGTACCATTTGGATTAAGTCCTGCATGTAATGGTGTTTGGATGTGTAAAAATACTATCGTGAACATTTTCTTATAATTTCTTGAGCTTGTTGCCACGTGATGGGAAAGTTTTATAAAAACCTTTTCTAGTGATGTAATTTTTATGAAATTCCGAGACCTCCAGCATGTTTCCAATCAATGTTTGATCAATCTGCATTACCTTGTGCTAGAGGACCTGGGACCTGTATGTGATCAGATGTGTGCTATGAATATAGGATGATTCTTATTCCTGATTTATGTTCCAACTGAATAAATAATAAAGTCAGTTATTTATCACCTGGTATAAATTCACCAGTTTCAATATGCTAAACAACTGTTTCTGCATATTGTGATTTGCTGTGTTGAAAGGTTCCTTAAAACTCCATTAATACCATGAGAATGGCATGCAATTCTGATTTTGGGACAGAATTATAATGACTTAGATCAACTTTACTTAAATTTTCTGATTTGTAATCTGCCTTTCCTGATTTATTTGCATTAGTATGGAATTTTGGGGCTATAGATATTGGTGTTTCCCATACAAAATAAGAAAAGATCCAGCTAGTTCTCTTTACAAGCTGAATTTTCTTGCTTTGGGGATAGTTGTTGTTAATATTTCCCCCCAAAATTACTGAAAGCTCTTTGCCAGGGTTCACTTTCTGGCCATAATTTGTCAGTTTCATCATCAATGAATGGTAGTACAATTTCTGCTGGGTCTATTCCTACTAATTGATGAAGTCTCAATTTCTCTTTTAAAATTTACTCAGAGATTTTTTTCCACATAAGTTTTTACTGTTTACTTGACTTATGTGGGGAAAAGATCCATTCTAAGATAATATCTTCCCTCTGCATTAAAATTCCTGTAGGAGAGTGCTTGGAGGGTAATATGACCAGAATGCAGTTAAATTTCAAATCCACATGATCCATATATGCCTTTTGTCATTTCTTTTCTACCAGGGTCAATTTGCTCTCAGTTTTAGCTGATAATTTCCTGGGAATATTTAAGTCCTTGTCACTATCTAAGGTTTTGACTAAATTATTCAGTTCATCAGGTTTTATACCAATAGTGGTCCCTAGACAGGACATGTCTCCTAGTAATCTTTGAAAATCATTTAGAGTTTGCAATTGATCTCTCCTAATTTGCATATTTTGTGATCTAATTTTCTATGAACCTATTTTATACCCTAAATAATTTAATAGAATCTCCTCTTTGTGTTTTTTCAGCAGCTATTTATAATACCAAACAAGGAAAAATATTCTTTACTTCTTTAAATATTCTTTCTAAATTTCTACATTTGAATCAGATAGTAAAATGTCATCCCTATAATTGTAAACTATAGATTTAGGAAATTGCTCATGTATCATTTCCAATGGCTGCCATAGAAAACATTGGAACAGGATGGAACTATTTAACATGCCCTCTTGGAGAACCTTCCCTTGATATTTCTTAGCAGGCTGAGATTTATTAGCACCTCTGTCTACCAGACCTTCAATAACAACATCATTTATGTGTATTTTTAATTTTGGTCTTAGTTCATTCATAGAAGTTTGCTAAAATACTTACTTTATGGTTTCTTCTAAATTTTTTGTTCTCTGTTCTGTAGCTTTTTTATTATCATGAGCACTCTGGTAACTTCCAGTAGGCATTAGGCTCTTTAATTGCACTGGGAAGGAGTTTCCTCTATGATGACAGGAAAATATTGAGTCAGATTTGGCATAGGGGCCTGAGAGAGGTTCCTCAAGGAATTTTCCAATGGCAAATGGTTACCTTGAAGTCCCTTGTTGATCTACATTCATTAGTCAAATGCCTGCATTTGCCACACCTTCTGCATAATCCAGATGGGAGGGACATTCAGTTTGCATTATTCTTATAAAAAGAAATTGCTTCTAAGAATGTCCTGTTTACAGACCCCTTTAAGGTGACCTTTTCTGCCACAACTGATAAACTTGACATTTCAATTTTCCCTCAAACTTCTGGAAATCACGTCCTATCCAAATATTATGGTCATGAGATTCAATATTGATTGTATATTGGGTCCATTCCTCTGAGGGCACTGATCTTGCCTTACTGGCCTAATTATTCTTTTGCCTTAAAAATTAGCATTTACAAAAGCCAGAGTTCAATTCTTACTTGTCTAGCTTCTGAATTTGATATCATTCTATTTATTGCTGATGTCAATCCATGTAAGAAATCCATGAAGCTTTCTTTTGAGTCCTATATGACTTTCGCAAATAATTCAATCTTCTTTCCTAATTCTTCAGTTCTGTCCCAAACATTCAAAGATGCTGCATGGCTTGAATCAGGATGTGACCATCATGTAGGGACTGCTTTTCTATAGTAGCATAATCTCCTTCTCCAAGAAGTTGATCTTTGAAGACTTCTGTACTTCTAGCTCTACTCCATGTTCAATGGCTTTAGCTTCTTCTTTGATCCACTTCCTTCATTGTAATTGTGGACCAGCCTCCAAATCTGTTGTAACCAAATCTATTCAGTCTTTGGGGATAATTCTATTACAAGTTGACCACGAGGTTAATATTTGCTTCACAAAAGGTGGATGCATGCCATATGAGACTGTTGCTTTGTAGAATCTCCTTAAAGAGTCCACAATAGTCCAGTCAGCTCTTAAAGAGCCTCTGCCACTTGGCAATTCCTATAAGGTTAGTGGATATATTCAGTTTGGTTGTTTGAAAACTTTAGGCTGCTCCTCTGTAACCTTATAAAGCAATGCTAAAATTGTTTCTCCTTTAAATTCCTCTGGAATTGAATATCTCTATGATCTGTTTCATTAAGTTTTTCTAAGACCGGTATCTTGTTACTCATACCAAACAACTTTTTAAGAGATAAACCAAGAATTATCAAAATGACAACAAGGGTTATCAAAATGATATTAAGAGTATGCCAGTCTTGGTTGATTTTCCCTTCATTTAATTGTTCTATTTTTAATTCATGCATTGTGTAATCATACAGACACCTAACTTTCTCCATCATAATTGTGTTTCCCATTTTTTAACATGGGAAAAAACTCTTTTTTACCTAATTCTCCAATTTTCTCACCAAATTTGCCATCAATGACAATGAAGATATGAGGCTTACTGCTGCTGGATAGAACATTAAAAGTCTGACTGGATTTCAAGGCAGCTATCTGGTTTGGCAGCAGCCCAGAAAGGGGTCCCGGGAAAGCTTACAAGGAGAAAAGAAAGAAAAACCATCCAGAAGGCCCATGACTCTGGCTGCCCGTAGCTCCGGCCTATGCTGGTTGCTCTAAAGTCACAGGCATATGGCTTTTTTTTGTGACTTTGTTCCCCAAAAGTTGGGTGCCAGATGTAGCATGAGTTCTGGTAGGTTTTGATAGTATGAACCCAGAGTTAGATATAGCAGTTAATATTGAAGATCCTAGAAGCAGAGCACTGACCACTAGAGAGTTTTTACCTCTACCCATCCTCAGTCTGAAGGGGCAACCCTGCCCTCAGATTATATCTCCACACTGCTTCTGTCTCTATCAAACCTCAGACTCAAATGAACTTGTCTCCTTCTGCCTTATATTCCTCTCTCCACCCAGCCATATTGCTCCTGTTTCCGTCTTTCTAGTGCTGGGATTAGAGGCGTATGACTCCCAAATACTGGAATTAAAGGTCTGTGCCACTGCTGCGTGGCCTCTAGTCGCTTAGCTCTGCACGCTGATCTTCAGGCAAGCTGTATTTATTAATATATAAATAAAATATCACTACACCCTTCTTATCCTCAGTAGTGAATAAGGCTTCCTTTCTCTGCTTAGCCCTTCAAACATGTATTATCAGATTAGTTGACAACAGCCATTTCTGCCAGGAGTAAGGCAGTATTTGTGAGTAGTTTTAATTTGTGTTTCTATGGTACCCTTTTTGGGATTCTGAACACTTTTGCAATATTTTAGGCCATTTGAGTCATCTTTGGTCTTGGAAAGTGTCTGTTTAGTTCATTTGCCCTTTTGTTGGTTTGCAGTTTTATTTCCTCAGTATTTATTTAATTTAATTTTTGGTAAACGCTTTCTGTGAGCCTTATGCAAAGTGTTACTGGCACAAATTCTCTTTGCTATACCTTAAACAATTTGATGTGTTTTTTTTGACTTCTCTCAATTTTTATTACTCTTTGGGAGTGAAGAGAAATATTCCTCAAAATTTCTGAAATTGATATTTGCCTCTGTTGGTTTATGCATATTCTTAGGGAAATTTTGAATTAAATCATATAAGGCTGATGTAGATTTTTCTATCTGTTCATATTGGCACAAATATTATCATAAGATTAATTCCATAGACTACTTATTTTACATGTTAATATAAGTATGTATATAGTGTTGTTACAATCCTTCTACTGTGTAAGGAAAAGAACTGTTTGTCTATAAAATCAGTCATATATTCTGTTTTCCATACCTACACCTTTGCTAATTAATGGTGTGGCTCTACCTAGCGTTTAAACATCCCAACTGAGCCTGTTAGAATAGAGTCATGTAAGGTCCAAGTATACACAGGATTGATTGGTGTCAGTGTTTTAACATTATCTTCAGGTACAGCATTTAAAGCACATTTCCTCATCATGAATTTTCCTTCTGAGACATGTACACTGTGATCCTGTGGGACATAAATGCAGCATCCATGGCAGACAGATAATTGTGTCCAGACTTAAAATGTATTTCTTGTTTCATGTATATGGCTTGTAAGACTATGATTTCATTCTGTTGTCATGGAGTTAGAACATTCATGATAGAATGTGACTATCATATTTTGAGTAATTGTCTTCTCTCATCTACATTCCATCTCCTTATATCCAGGAAAGCACTTCCGGGTAGCATGTGGTCAAACCATACTTATTTTGTTTCAGGGTCTATTGACATTTAGGGATGTGACTGTGAATTTCTCAGAAGAGGAGTGGGAATACCTGAATTCTTCTCAGAGGGCTTTGCACATTGATGTGATGTTAGAAAATTACAACAACCTGGTCTTTGTTGGTGAGAAAATTTTGCTTGTTGAATTCCGTGTTTTGTTTGTTCTGACTTCATAAGATGTAAAATCTATTAAGTTGTCCTGGAAACACCACCAGGAGACAAGGCAAAGTTTAGTAGTGGGAAAGAACATTTTTTATGCTATTTAGCTTTCTCTTTCCATTTTCCATTACAGAATTGTCACCTACCCATTTTGATTCCAAGATTCAGCCATAAACTCAGTAGCATATAATATTTCAACTCATATCTTAAAGCTCCGTGTCCATTATTGCAGTTTACATGGTTTTTTAAAGATTTATTTATTTACTATGTATACAGTATTATGCCTCCACTTATCCCTTTGGTCCCAAAAAGGGCACCAGATCCAGATGGTTGTGATCCACCATGTGATTGCTTGAAATTGAGCTTAGGATCTCTATAAGAGTAGCTAGTAATCTTAAGCCCTGAGTCATATCTCCAGCCTGAGTGACATGGTTTTAATTTTGAGATACATTCAAGATATATGAACTGAATATACTAAATATACTGAAGGATTTGACAGGAAATATCAATTGAGAAATCCTGATAAAATTTCTCTGCTTTGTGTTTTCATGTGCTGAGTACAGTATCATGCTAGACTTCTGTATTCTTTCTAAAAATTCTATCATGGGTCATCAGCTGCCGGAAATAACCTGTGGATTTTTTGTATACTAGGTAGGCATGATCACCTGTCCAGAAAGAATGAAATTACCATGGAATGTGGAGAGGAGACAGTAGCCAAAACTAGGGTGGGCTAGTGAATACGCAAGACAACAGTGATGGCTTCAATTGAAAGAGAAAACGAGAGCTGAGAATGTTTTTGCAAAGTTCAATTCCTCTTGAAAGGATTCCTTGTCATTTAATTTAGTGTAGTGTCCTGGTCCGAGATGCATCTTGTCTGTGGTTACCATTTAGAAGGCATTGTGTCTTATTACATCTAAATTATGGTGGCTTACTACTAGTACAAAAAGCAGTTTTGTGTGACTATGCTGAAATTAGATGGAATAATTTTACAAAATTTAAGTCTAATGTGAGTCAATGAAGTAGGCGTATTCCTTAATTGTCTTCCTTGTGTGTGTGTCTTCATATTACTTCCTTCACTTTTTTTTCCCAGTGGAGAATGCACAGACACCCTTCTGGGAAGTAATCTCAGGAGTCAGCGTACAGACTAGACTTGAGATTAACATAGCACTATGAGGAATGTTAAGAAGCACACTCGTGTTTGGAACTTAGACAGTGGACGATAGACATAAGCAGTAGCTGCCCATGACAGCCCTGCCTCAAATGATCTAGTCTCTGATGTCTGGCAGAGCACTGTTTTTACACCCATTACTTTAGAAGAATCTACTTTGTTTTTATAGAGAGAAATATAGACCCTTTGATGCTTTTAAGTAAGGCTTCAATCTTTAAGAAACTTGTGTCTTCTGAACAATACTCTTCATTGTCGATCATTTAGTAAGTGTAAATACTGTGAACCTGGGATTGGATTAAATTCCTCTTTATCAGTTTCTGAGAAGAAATATTTTAAGATAGAAAAATGTATTCTAAATATAATCAGCCATTGAGCTCTACACCAAGGTTAATTAGTAGTCATCAATTATTTTTTAACACCTTTTTCCCACTTAGAGATTTTGGATATAGATGAGATATCTGTTGTAAATCACTGACCTTTGAAGGCTGTCATGCTGCTTTTGTGAGAATCCATACAATTGCAGTGAATGAAAATGTTCATTACTGAGAGCTCTAATCCAAGTAGTTCCAGGCTCACTTACGTTAAAAGAGAATTTAGGGAGACAGTCATTTATCACATGTTTGTTATTGGAGCAAGCCCTTTTAAACTGAGCTATACTCATTTTCAGAGAATTACTGCAAATTTGATCCTGCCCATCAACATGTGAAAACCGTTAAAGAGTCTTGTCAGTGTAATGAGCTCGGAAAAGTGCTTCATGACCTCGGAAAAGTGCTTCATGACCTCTCCACATGTGTACTTTATAGGACAAGTGAAACTACAGAAAACTCTAATAACTACACTTGCAGTAATAACAGGGATGCCTCTGTTGACTCGTCAAACCTAGATACACATGAAAGCTTGCACACTGGAGAAGAATCTTGCAAATCTAAAGACTATGGTAAATCTATAAATTTGTGTTCCAACTTTACTCAAGATCAGAGACTCTATACTGCAAAGAAAGAGCACAAACAGGTAGAATATGATAACTATTTCAGCTCTGCATACAGTCTTTCGCAACAACCAATCATTGCAGAGACACCACACCAGTGTGAGAAATGCCATAAATGCTTCAGGACTGCCTCATACCTCACTGTACAACAGAGACTTCATAGTAGAATGAAACCATACAAGTGCATCATTTGTGAAAAATCCTTTATCCAGCGTTCAAGGCTTAAAATACATCAAAGACTTCATGCTGGTGAAAATCCTTACAAATGCAAAGAATGTGGAAAGTCATTTCATCACTTGTCAGCATTTCATAGACATCAGAATTTGCATACTGGAGAAAAACTTTACAAATATAAGGAATGCGATAAATCCTTGGCCCACTGGTACACTTTCAAGAAACATCAGAAAATACATGCTGCTCAGAGGCAACATAATTGTCAAGAATATGGCAAGGTCTTTCATCAGTGTTTTCAGATTAAAAGACATCACACACTTCATACTGGACAGAAACCTTACAAATGTAAGGAATGTGACAAATCCTTTGCCCACTGGTCCACTTTCAAGAAACATCAGAAAATCCATGCTACCAGGAGACACTATAGTTGTCAAGAATGTGGCAAAGTCTTTCATCAGCTTTTGCACTTTAAAAGCCATTACAGACTCCATACTGGAGAGAAGCTTTTCAAGTGCAATGAGTGTGACCGATCTTTTCTCCACTATTCATCATTGAGTAGGCATCAGAAAACTCATTCTCTAGAGCAGTTTCACAAATGCAAAGAATGTGGTAAGTCGTTTCTTGAATTATCACTTCTTAAAAGGCATTACAGGATCCATACTGGTGAAAAACCTTACAAATGTGAGGTGTGTGACAAATCCTTTACTTGGGACTCAACCCTTAGAAGACATCAGAAAATTCATACTGGAGAGAAACCTTACAAATGTTTGGAATGTGACAAGTACTTTACTTTACACTCATATCTTATAGCACATCAGAAAATACATATTGAAGAGAAACTTCCTAAATGCAAAGACTGTGACATATCCTTTATCCATATTGCAGGTCTCAGAAAACATCAGAGAGTTCATACTGGAGAGAGACCTTACAAATGTCTGAAATGTGACAAATCCTTTACCCACATGTCAAATCTTAGAACACATCAAAGAGTTCATACTGGAGAGAGACCTTACAGTTGTCAGGAATGTGACAAATCTTTTGTCCATTCTAATGGTTTAAGAAAGCATCAGCAAATTCATACTGGAGAGAAATGTTATAAATGCAAAGACTGTGGTAAATCATTTATCCATAATGAAAATCTTAGATTACATCAAAGAGTTCACACTGGAGAAAGACCTTATAGATGTAAGGAATGTGACAAGTCCTTTATCACTTGCTCACATCTTAGAAGACATCAAAGACTTCATACTGGAGAGAGACCTTACAGTTGTCAGGAATGTAACAAATCTTTTACTAGGTGTGCATATTTTAGAGCACATCAGAAAATTCATACTGTAAAGAAACTTTACAAATGTAAAGACTGTGACATATCCTGTATCAATATTACAAGTCTTAGAAGACATCAGAGAGTTCACGCTGAGGAGAAACCTAACAAATCTTTAGAATCAGCAACCCAGGACTCACAACTGAAAACACATCAGAGTGTTAATACTGAGGAGAAACCTTACAAATGCATGAAATGTGACAAGTCTTTTACCAGTTGCGCACATCTTAGAAGACATCAGAGAGTTCATACTGGAGAGAGACCTTACAGTTGTCAGGAATGTGACAAGTCCTTTACCACATGTACAGATCTTAGAAGACATCAGAGAGTTCACACTGGAGAGAGACCTTACAGTTGTCAGGAATGTAATAAATCTTTTAGTAGGTGCGAAAATCTTCGAAGACATCACAAAATCCATACTGGAAAGAAGCTGTACAAATGCAAAGACTGACACATCCTATATACATATTACAGGTCTTAGGAAACAGAAAATTCATACTGGAGAGAAACATGCCATTGTAAGTAAGGGGACATAGCAGTTTCCAGTATTCTCTCCTTACAAATCACAGCAGTATACAGAATAGAAACAGAAATATAAGAAAGTTGTGAAAGCTTTTAATGAGGTGTAAATCTTAGAAAATATCACAGTTTATGCCAAAATCAATTCTCCCAATGTTACTGTGGTAAAAGCTTATTTCTTTTCATGTTTATGTGTGCTTTGCCCATTGTTTTACTGTGCACTATATGTATGCCTGGTGTAGGAGAAGGCCTGAAGGGTCATCAGATGCCTTGAAACATCCAGGCAACTGTGAGCTGCTGTGATGGGGAATTAATGCCCAGTCCTCTTAAAGAGCAGCCAATGTTCTTAAGCCCTAAGTGATATCTCCAGCCCCTTTGAAAAACTAATAAAATCATTTATCTTGTTTAACACCCAGAAATTCATAGCAGTGCCAGACATTATAGTGTAAACCTTTAGTCCAGCACTCAGATGACGGGGTAAGAGGATCTCTGAGTCTGAGGCCATTTTGATCTACGCAGTGAGTTCCATGACAGTGAGGATTGCATTAACCCTGTCTCCAAAAAGAAAGGAAGGAACGAAGGAAGAGAAAGAAAGAAAACAAAAACAAAACTCAGTTAGGATAAAATGTAGTAACATAAAAATATGAAAAAGCCTTGAGTTTTGCCTCTAATTTTGGTGTGCATCATAAATCTCATGCTTCTGACCAACCCTATAAAAGGATACTTTTTTGTTTGTTTTGTTGTTGTTGTTTTTTGAGACAGGGTTTCTCTGCAGCTTTGGAGCCTGTCCTAGAACTAGCTATTGTAGACCAGCTGTCCATATAATAGCATACATTATAATTCCTGTCTTGATATTTATTGGAAGTTCCATACCTGAAATGCATTAAAATTAACATATCTTTTACTAGCTCCAAATTTGTACTCATAAAAAAATTAATGGGTAGCCCTACCCATCCTTTCCCCTGTCCCTGTCCCCCCACCCCTCCACTCTGCTACTGAAGGTATTTTTTCATTCTTATCGGGGGGAGGGGTATTGGGGGAAGTGGACTGGGTGACAAATAGCAGGCAGCATGGAAGGGGTTGAGGCTGGCTGTGCAGCCAGCCGAGCTCTGGTCCCCAGGCTTCATCTGGAGGAAGGCTACTCAGGCTTGGGAAGAACTGAGGACTGGACTGGCGCTGTTGCTGACTGTGATGCCCTGGCCCATAGGCACCCTGGAAGAGGCCTCCTGGCTTTTCTTGGCCTCTGAGTATTCCTCTCCCTCACTCAGCACCCACAAAAGGCTGGCTCTTTTGGGGTCCCTAAGCCCCATCCAGTCCTACATGGCACTTTCCCAGGATAGATTGACTGGGAAAGGGAAGACAAGTCAGGTCACTGAGCCCTTGATCACCTTACCACGCACAGTGGGCAGTAGTGGAAGCTTGTGTGTAGTAGGATCTCACTCTTCTAATCAATAGATAGAATGGGAGAAAATCCAACAAATTAAAATACAGGTGGCAGGCCATCGGGAGCATTTATCATGAGCTATTGCAGGCTATGATGCAATTATAGCTTACTCTGAAACTGTTACTTTCATCTGTAATTTCACTTGTGAAATAAGAGCTATGAATCTCCCTATTACAATGCATTTTCATACAATGTGTACCTGTAATCTTATGATTGCATCTCAATCTTATTGGCACACATATCTGTGGATGGTCAAATAGATGACTGTACTTTTAGCTATATAGTTTTGATATATAGAATATATACTGAGACATGCTTCATAACTAGATCTATTGTTCCATGAGGACTACAGACAACTAAAGTTTGCCTTGCTAACTACACACAATAAGTTCATTTTCACCCTCACAATAAGTTCAACTAGACTAAAGATGTCTTGTAAAAAGAAAACTTTACAGCTTACACAAGGTCAGAGTCACAGATGTCCAACCAAGGTTACTAAGAAAAAGGATGCCAATTTTTCACTTGCCAGTCTACTAACAATCTGTGTCTCGAAGTTGTCATTGGCACAGGGCACCCCCCCACCTCTCATCCCCCACCCTCTGGGTCTGATCGAGGTTTTGGTCCTATGATCTTGGACCTTTGTGTTGCCATGGTAAGCAGCTCAGCTCCTTATCACTTCAAGCCTCCTGTAGAAGAGTTTTTAGAAGAGAAGAAGCATGAAGAAGTTAGAGGTAGGACAGGATTATTAGAGTAGAAACAATAAAGAGCGCTTGAAATGAAGAGCATGAGCTGTACAAAAAGCAGGCCTGCTCCCCTTTCACTACAAAAATGTAGTTATAACTTATCTATACCCAATATCAGCCCTCACCAGCTCAGAGATCTGGGGAATGTGGCATTTAAATGTTTAATTAAGAGACTTCATAATAGAGAGACAGGTTGGCTTCTAGCATCAGCACTCTGTTTCCTCCAAGGAAGACAGAAGACAAAGGGGCACAGAACAATGTTCATCTGCAATTCACTTCATCAAGTGAAAGTGCTAACCACTGGGAAAAACCGCCTTTTAACTAAACTCCTGAAGATCTCCAGACAGTGAATAAAGAAAAACTGGAATCAATGACCAAGCTGCTCAGGATGAAGTAGGCTTGTCTTCCTACAGATTTCCTAACTGACAGGATCTTCTAAAGTCTGACAGGCCCTGCTTCAAAAAAAGAGAAGGCAAATACAGTCCTGATGCCTCTGCCCTCGACAAACATAGAAGATCCTGAGGAGAGGCTCTAGGCAGCCAATCGAGTAAGTTCTCTGCCATTTTTAAATCAATAAAAATGTATCATTCTCAAAGATCTCTAATGAAATTTGACAGCTGAGAGGTTTTGTCAGTTTAAAAGGACAACCTCACCAAACAATTTCAGTACAACTTCTTAACATGTTCTGAATAAAAGGGGTTTTAAGATATACAAATGCAAGCCGGGCTGTGGTGGCACACGCCTTTAATCCCAGCACTTGGGAGGCAGAGGCAGGCGGATTTCTGTGAGTTCGAGGCTAGCCTTGTCTACAAGAGCTAGTTCTAGGACATCTAGGACTGTTACACAGAGAAATCCTGTCTTGAAAAAACAAAAAAAGAGGTAATAAAACGCAAGTTGTTAAGGTGTGTACCTGAAAGTTATAAAGGTCTGAAGACAAATGGAAATTATCAAATTTCTCTCTCACATTGCTTTTCATAGTCTTAACATTATCAATAAAATGCTAATAATTTTTTACTCTAACTCTGGCAGAGTACTACTACTACTACCGCTACTGTAAGACCGAGATTTTAAATTCTCTTTGCTCATTCTCTAAAGATAATTTTCATTGTACAAAACATCTGTCACAGTCATTCTGAGATAAATATGCTGTTGTTTATTCAATGTATGTGTCTAAAACTTATGTTTCACACACTCAAAGAATTCTTATGAGTTCCAGGGAGCCAAATTGAAGAATTCATCTTACACAGGTCAAATATACCCCTGTCAATTCCCTGGTCCTGAATTATTTTTCTTCCTAACCTTGCCGTTGTCCTCTGTTCTACCAACACCTTGCCAAGTCCAAGAGACACCAGACAGGAATCATTTGTCCACACCATAAATAGTGGACAGGAGTGAAGTGACCAGCTACCCCAAAATGTGACCAGCACCCAGCTTTCTCAGGTCCCCCAAGAAAGATTTTGATGCCCATAAATAAACAGGATGCAGTTTTGAGAACCCATCGTCCCAATCCCCTCAACCTGCCATGCCTAACTTCCTGCCTGCCTTTTGATTATAAGAGAAAGGCAGAAATGTTGTAATCTGCTGGCCAAGCTTGTCACCTGAGTACCCTGTCCCTTTAAGAGACAAGCCTCACCCACTCCCAATCTCCCTCTTCCCCTTCCAAGGCAAGCTGATATCCCGCCTGCCCTCCAGCC
>LOEQ01007197.1:41433-64861 GCA_001685075.1 Bramus lutescens | reverse complement strand
AAACAAAGGGAGTGAGGCCTGAGGAAGAATGACTCCTGAGGTTGTCCCATTCCCTCCATGATACACATGTACACAAAGACACACTTACACCTGCACGCATAAAAACATGCCCTCTATCCCCCAGAAGGAATGCATAGACATTAATGGGACATAAGACTATTGCATGATAAAACTTTACTCACCATACACTGTAAGTGACACATAAAAAGTGAAAATGAAAGTATAAATGAAATTGAAGCTAATAGCCCGTAATAAACCCTGACTTGACAGGTCAGAGAGGAGGCCCTGAAAGGGCCGAGTTTTAAATGATCCTGCTAAACAACCCAGTAGCTTGAAAATGAAAGGATCTTTGAAATCGAGGAAAGAACAAGCATTTGATATTCTCGAGAGGCAGAAATTGGACAGTCTGTATTATAGTCATAGCATAGTGCTTCAAAGTATAGCCTTAGAGCCACATCAATTGGACTTGTGTCTCCATCCATGCCAATGCCACTGTTTATTATTGTGAACATTGATATTAAGGCATTATACAATAGTTATCTGAAAAGTAATAACAAATTGTCTTTAATATAATAATGGTGGTTGATATTACTGGACACATTTAACAATGAAGACATCATTTCAAGTATTTCACATATTTTCTTAGGATAATAGATTAATACTTCTCATGTCCACTTTTCAGATGATAAGCTGAGGTACAGGATAACTCATGGAGTTGACTTAGGGCCACGCCAGGGAAGAAAAGACCACAAAGATGACTGTGGTATGGCTAGTGCCAAAGCACTCTAAATTCTGCCAGAACAATAACATGGTCATGACTCTTTGGGGGACCAAGCTGGAGCATGTGAAGTACGGTTTGTCCAAGGTACAAGGGCGAGACTGCAAGCTCAGCTGCTGTGGTTGCTTAGCAGAGAACTATGAGCTTCCCACAGGGTACGGGTAGGGAGAAGGAAAGGGAGGAAGACGGGAAAATGCAACGGAGCTGTTACTCATTGCTGAGGGAGAATTTAGATAATTTAGAGTTGCTTTCTGTGGCAAATGGCAAGCTCATTAGCAGGTGGTCAGACTGTCCTCGTGGTAAACTCACTTACTAATGCTTAGCATTTCCCAGCACCCTTGCCCTGAAATTCTCTTTCCTTCCATAGCATTGCATTTTGATTCTGTTCTTCTCAAGTCTCCCCTTCAGCGTTCTTAAACATACACTCTTCGGTCTCCATCAAGGATGCATTTCTTTTATTTCACACAGTCATATTATTATCCCCCCTTTTCTTTTGTGAAAGGGATTGCACTGTGGAGCTCAGGCTGGCTTTGAACATGTGACAGTCCTAATCCTACTGCCTTAGCCTCCTGAGTCCTGGATGCAGGCATAGACTATCCAGGTCTTTATAGACTGGATAAACTATTCAGTTACTGTTAATCCAGACGCTGCCCAGCCTCATGGAGGGGGATAGAGCTCTCCCTAGATATCAATAAGACCACATGAATTGTAGAATAATAATGTGTTTGTTGCTATTTTGCTTGTGTACAAATGAGAACAATACTTACTTAATGGAGTTATTAGGAATGCTAAATGAGCCGAAGGAAAAGGCTCCAAACACTATACTCTCTTGACAATTTTCAGTTGCTTTTTTTGTCCCATTCCTTCTGGGTAAATATTTCTCTTTTAGTTCAGGTTGCTTTCCTAATGGGGACTCTTCCCACATTAATACACATAGTTATAATTTTCTGTTTCCTCCCAGATGTGAACTATACATGATCATCCTTCATGGATAACTAGCATAGTGTTTGACTTTATGTTTTAAATATGGAATGAATTAATACTCTAAAGAATAAGATATGAACTACAAAGAGATGAAACAATAAACTGGTTTTATGTGAAATGATCTTCAGATTGGGGCTGAAAATTTATCTTCAGGTTGGACTCCAAAGCACAGTATGAAGACAAGCTGTGGGAACATGATCTATGAAATGCAAATTTTCCACCCCTCTTACATATCTAGATATTTTATTTGTACAGATGTTATGAATGATATAGTGCCTCATCTTTTTATGTAGCAATTAGAGTGGGAATTTAATTTGATTATACAGATGCTATTGAGAAAAAAATCTATCTCAGGAAAACGCTGACTCATACAGAATAATATGAGGCATCCTTTTTTGGTGAGTGAGCCTCAGCTAAATTGCTCAGGAGAACCAGTCCATGTGTTAGACAGGCGAGGCCTGGTAAACCTGCTAAGGGAGACTTAGTTATTGTGGTCAAGTCAGCTATGTTCTTGTCAAGGATTGGCAAATTACCCACATGAAATTTGCCCTTGGTTCAGGTTTCTTTCTTGAACTCTACCCAATATAATATTTTTTCAAATTTGCTTATGTATTTTAAAACTGACATGTAAATTTTATATATTTCTCATTTGTAACCTATTTTGATATGTGTGTGCTTGTGTATGTGTATTTGTATGTGGTAATATATACACGCCATGGAATGGTTCAACTGAGCTAATTAACATATGCTTTATTTCACATAGCTATCATTTTGTGGTGAGGACAGTTAGCACCCATTTTCCAGTGTCAGCATGAAGTGTAGGAAGAGACTGAGGACTGGAGACTTACAAGAATTCACCCCGACTCCTAGCAATGATGCTGACAAATGTAGGTCTTTTTAAATCCTGGAATCATCACCGCTCACCATTAAAGTCCCCAAAGGAATAAAATCACATGACCACAGGTCTAGAAAGGAGGCTTCTGGGAAACTGGAAAGACAGCAGTAGTAGGACTTGTCACTAAGTGACAATCATATCCACAATTGTTCTTTCTGCTCCATATTTTTTACAAAATAAATTGAAAGTAATTTAAGCCTACAAAAATTCAACCATGGTTTAAATACTGAGTGAAATGGATACTTCTGGAGTATGTGTTCTTTTGACACCCCATTCACTTATATCCTATTGGGGGGTATCACCCTTGGTTTGAGCCATATCTCCCGGGTCAGTTATGGCCAAGTCAATTGCAATTGGCTAGTCACCTGAGATAAATGCTATCTGAATGAAGGTATTTCAACTGCCTACACATTTTTAAAATGAAAACAAAGCAAACCTCACTGCTTAGTTACCAACCAGGTTTTATTTTGCAAACAATTGACAACCTTTCTGTATTCAAGCAGAAGGTGGTGACCTCTATATTGGTGCACAGATGGTATGAGAACTGGACGTTCTTCCTTCCAAACTCCAGCTGGAGCTTCAAAAATCTCCTCTGAGATCTTCTGAAGATACTCATTTGACTTTAACTCAGTTACATAACAACAGAGCAGAAGAGGTTTGAGGCTGTGTGTTTCAGGACCAGAGTAGTTGTTTTAGAGCCTGTGATGGTAAGGGAGATAGGTACAGGACAGGAAAACAGCTTCAGGTCTTTGCTTTGAGGTGAGCTTGAGGTGAACTTATCTGTCATCGCTTCTGTCTTAGTTGGTGTTTTCTTACTGTGAAAAGACACCATGACCACAGCAACTCTTATAAAAGAAAGCATTGTATCTGGCTTACAGTTTCAGAGATTTAGTCCATTGTCATCATAGCAGGGATCATGGCAGCATGCATGGTCCTGGGAAGCAGCTCACAGTTTTACAGGATCTGCAGGCAGAAGGAAGAGAAAGCCACCGAGCCTGGCTTGGACTTTTGAAATTTCAAAGCCTGCCCTAGTGACACATTAAATCCAGCAAAACCACACCTACTCCAACAAGGCCACACCTCCTAATCCTTCTCAGGTTGTCTTCTCCCTGATGACTAAGCCTTCAAATTTATTAGACTGTGGGGCCATTGTTATTCAAATCACCATAGCTGCTTGACTTTTCATCAGAGCCTTATATTATTTAATTTAAGAGGGGAAACAATGAAAAGCTTTATAGAAGTTTGGCACCTTAAAATAAGTGCTTGGGTAGAGAGGTGAGCAGTCAGTGTTCTCATTTGGGAGGACTCATGCAGAAAGGAGGCAAGGGATTACACCTTGAGACTTCTCCAGATTGTCTTCTAACCACCAGCATCCAGTCCGTTCTTCTTCCCAGCATAAGTTCCCCCACTTAGGCACTAGCCATAGATTTGGGGCAACAGTTAATGCATTTGCAACGAGCCTAAGCCACAAGGCCTGTGAGCTTTGTATCAAATTTTCATCTTTAGTGGTGTCTGGGTTTGCTTTAGTCATGTGACAGGCTTTAAGATTTAAGCTTTAGTTGAATCAGGAGAGTGAGGAGCTATCCTCAAGGCATCAGAGATTAAATATTATAAGGGAATTATTTATGAACAGGATTGTTTTTCATTGCAGTCAAACTGAATTTTTGTGAGATTTCAGAAGTTAGTTTTTTATTGCTCCCAGTGGCAAATTTCTTCAAATAAATGAAAATTCCAAGAGGTAGAGACATTTTCCCTTCCAAACAAGCTTTTATTTAAAATTTCAACTGTCAGCATTCCCAGGATAACACATTTTTTTGTCTAGTGTCTCCAGTTCATTCATGATAGGTGACATTTTACTAATCTTGCGTTTGCATGAGTGATTTATTTTTGTACTATGATAATTTTACAAACTCCCTTAGCACAGTGCTCAAGTCCCTTAACAGATATTGCTTCACCCTTTTTTTTTATTTTTCCTCAAGAGATGTAAGAAAAAAAAAGAGATGCAAGAGTCTTGTTTTTTGGTGTTGATGCTAGAGTCCAGAGACTTGTGCATTTTAGACAAATGCTAACCACAAAGCTACATGCTCAGCCCTAGAGAGCTTAAAACATTTTAGTTTGAAGACATTGTCAGAAATCGAAAATAAATCTCCCTGTAGGGCATTATGTCATTTTCAACTACATTGATTAAAAAATAATAATAAGCAGTCTTATTAGAGAGATTTCATTGACTTTAGCTCAATTTAAGCAAAATAAAAATTACATAAACATTGTAGGAGATGGAAAAGCAAATATAGCCTTGTTCTTGTGTCCAAGAAGTATATAATCCAGGGTTAGTGAATATGAGGGTCATCCATGCAATATTTAAGCTAAACAAATGAATATATGTGTATACACATAAGTTCATCCAAATTCTGGCACATGTGTCTACAGAACCCTGTTGTTGCTGTTATGCAAAGGCAGATCTGGGAGATTGCTGAGGAGCTTGGCTGGGTTTATTACTTTAAATGAGTTGTTTAATTCTCCTTCAGCCTCTTTTGTGTTCAGTCAATGAATAGACAGCAATAACAATAATAACAATATTTTACCTCGTAGTACTGTTTTCAAGGTAAAGGATTGAGAATGAAAGCGTGTTCGAGCTATGCTATCCCTTGTGACTATTGAATGCGACAACATTGAAGAAAGACAGCGCACAGCCCTTCACAGCTCTATTGGTGCAGCCTTCAGCACACTTAGCTTGCTGCTGGAGTTTATCAGGGGCTTTAGTTCTTTTGTTCTTTAAACAAATTATATCTTAAAACTATCCCATAAATATAAGCTGTTGCTGGGTATGGTATAATATTATTTTTAAAAATTGACTGTCTACAGCAGTTTACTCTGCCTCATTCATCCCATTGAAAAGGATTGCCTCTATTCAAAGTTTAGAGCCAGGATAAATGTGTTCTTCCTGCTTGGACTCTTCAAGTCGGGTCATGAGTCTTCTGTTTTTAGATGCAGGCTGTCACTTCTACCTTTAGTTCTTCTGATTCTGAGGCCTTGGGACAGATTCAAATGATGCTACCACTTTCCTGGATCTTCAGCTTGCTAACTGTGACTCTTGGGAGTCCACAGCCCCCACAATTCCATAGCTATATCCTTTATTTATATTTGTTCTTGTGTCCTATCCATTATGTTTAATACAGACTTGACATCGAGCATGGTCTGAAGAAGCTAAACGTTAAGGAGGATGCTCTGGACTACTTTTGGGGTTTCTGGAATTGCCCCTCTCATCTGATTGGACGTAACAAGGTTATAGGCTTTACTTCTCAGTATTAAAGAGAAGATATAAGTATGTTATGTCCCAGTGAGCAGAACTTTGAGAAGTGCACCTGGCTGTAAACTTTGCAAGCAAGAAGAAATGACCAGATGTGTGACTAGATGTTCATGAGCTGTAGGCAATCGTTTGGCTGAGTCGTAGGGACTTAGAAGGGGACGTAACTGGAAAAGTGGCCATAGGGAAGTTGGGAGCAGATATGCATGTGGATGGGCCTCTTCGAATGGGAAAAACAGCCAAGATATTTGCTCCCCATGTGAATTTTTACAAAGGATAGTCTTAGTAGAGGATGGCTGACATAATCAAGTGATGACTTGGTTGCTGTGGAAACTAGTTTTTATTTTTCGTTACCACACATGTTCCTGCCTGGTGAGCTCATGAATGAAGAGACTATTGTGGCAAAGGTGGAGGTTATGCATGAGTCTCAGGCATATAGACTTCTACTCACTAAACCATTGCTGATTGGCCAACCAGCAAGCAGCAGAGGTCAGTCCTGAGTCCCTGCTATAGCCGCATTCCTCAGCTACTTGGCAGCAGATGGATTCCATTGGATTCCTTCTGTCATGGAGGAACAGAGTCCTGTTCTTCTGGAGTTGACATTTACCTCAGATAGGGGTTTTCTGTTCCTTAGTTCATGTATCTATCCTGCTAAACTACTCTTTATGAATTTACAGAATGCTTTCTCTTCTGCTGTGGTATTTAGACAACATTGTTTCAGGTCAGGACACTCACTTCATAGATAAGAAGTTGGGCAAGAGTCCATCTCAGGCCATGTCACTTTCTTCACTACATCTTCTACTGTCTAGAAGCTACCAGCATGATAGGATGGGCTTTTGAGGACTCAGTCATAGTGCTAACTGGTAGCAAAGCTTTGTAATGCTGGGCAGGGTTTTACAGAAATCTTCAATACTCAAAAGCATTCAATACATGACACTCTCATAGCCAGAATAAATGGATTAAACAATCAAAGGAGGAAATGGTAGCAACACTACCCACTGTTACTACTAGTGACCCCCTAACAAAATTTTTGCTTCCTTTTCTTGTGACCTTGTGTTCTGCTGACCTAGAGGCCCCTATGCCTCCAAGAGTGTTTCAACCAAGAGGCACAGAACAACAATGATTCCATTTAACTGGGGGGTTAACCACTGCTTTAGATTCCCTGTGTCTCTGAATCAACCGTCAAAGGTAGTTGTTACTGTGATGAATCGGGTAGATGGCTCATGGCTACCAAAAGGAAATTGGAAGGTTATTTCATGATGTGTGGCATGGAGGAGGTCTTCTAGGTATCTTTCAGTGTTAGTTTGCCCTGTGATGAAGAACAGTGGAAAACTACAACCACCTGATTCATCTAGTACTTCTTCCTTCACTTCAGATGTGAAAATCTGGTTCACGCTATTGGGCAAAAATCCTCCATCTAGCTAACATGCATGGTTGTTGGAGTAAAGGGAATACATGATGGTAGAAGAAAAGAATGATACATACCCAGCTTTGAGAAGTAAAGAATATAGTTGTCATTGGTATTTCCTTTTTATTTCCTTATAATATATTTTTAAAATTTTATTCTATCTGTATAAGCGTTTTGCCTGCATGTGTATCTGTGCACATGTGTGTAGTGCTTAAGGAGGCCAGAAGAGGGTGTAGGGTCCTCTTGGAATCAGGGTTAAAGATGGCTGTTATTCACTATGTGGATGCTTGGAATCAAACCTGAATCCCTTGGAAGAAGAGTCAATGCTCTTAAACTCTGGAGCAAACTCTTAAATCCCAACTTTTTATTTCTTTATTAATATAACTTGCATAAATACATTAAGCAATTTCTCAAACTCTGACCATATGGCATAAGATATATTAATTTTGTATTATAGTATTAAATATTGTTAATTTTACTTTTAGCGTTTAAATTATGGAATGTTAGTCAGATGGAAATAATGCTCGAGGACTGTATCTCCCCTTGAAGAAAGGTGAGCATGTTCTGTTTATATGTAGGATCAATATTCTATTAGGTAGAAGTATGATCTTGCTCTCATCTGTCTTTGCAGACTAAGGACAGTTTAAGAAGTTGGGTACAGGTTAATAAGAGTTGATGTTTAATATGACATATCAGTTTGACTTGATGTGTCCTAATACTTGATTAAATGTTATTTAAGGTGTGTCGGTAAAGGCGTTTTTGGATGATAAACATTTGAATTGGTAGAGTGATCAAAGAGCACAATTTGAGTGACTCTCATCCCGTCCATTGCAATAGTACAAGATAGTAGAGGAAGGCAGAGTTCATTTCCCTTGCTCTGTAACGGAACCTTTTCTTTTTCCTGCATTCAGGCTACAACTCAGACTGCATCTACAGGATCAGTTCTTCTGGCTGTCAGGCCTTAGGACTAATAATTGACTTTTCAGGTTTGCTGACTACAGATCTTGAAATTTGAGACTTCTTAACCTCTGTAGTTATATGAGGCAATGAATCTTGATTTTCACATGCATGTGTTTATACATACATGTGTATCTATGTGTGTTTTTATGTCTGTGCATGTACTTTTTTTGGTTTTCTTTGTCTGGTAAACCTTGACTAATGCATGTAATGAGTAATTTTACCTTCCCCCAAATAGTGTATATTAGGGATTTTATGTTGCTCCAACTACTCTGACTGTCTACAATTCACACTGATTAATATTGGCTACTGTTACCTTGTTTTAGAGAAAAACTGCCAGTAGGCATTGTTTGATTTTTCAGAAGAGAGTGAAATTTATATTATTTGCTCAGGGCACAAAGCAGTACAAGTATGGGGCCTAGAATCCAGGTCTCCAAGCTATTTGCTCATTATTCTTTTCAGTACACATCACCCTCTACTGATTCTTCTTCTTTCCTCTTCCTCCTCCTCTTCTTCTTCATCACCAAACTCAAGGAAAGGATTTGAAGTCCTATCTTTAGTGTACTTCATTCATATAATCCATATAGGTTCACTACATTTGCAGACCATCAGGTTTCACTGATAAACCTGAGCACTGAAACAATAGGAGGCAAATAAGCAAATTTTATGAATTATAGATTATAAGTAAGTATAACTTTAAATATTTTCAGAAGTGCAATAACTTAGTTTCCTTGATTACAGCTGTTTTGTTGATACAGGAAAAGAAGAAATCTCATTGGTTCTCTTTTAATTAACTCATATGATTTCACAGTAATTAATGTTCTAAAGAATTTCAGAATAGTTCACCTGGAGAGTTTAAGTAGGTCATGAATATTTGCTGTAGTAATTTTTCCTTTTAGAAGGCTTTAATGCAAGCAGGGATGAAATTCTATCTTGATCAAAACATGCTAGGTTCAGTATCATTAGAGAAGTTGAAACCTTACTATTTTGCCTTTGTATATGCTTTTTTGTTTATTTTCTCTTTGCCTTTAGATATTAAAACCAGTTGTGGCTGAGAGGCTAAGACAGTGTGTTCATCATCAAGCTTCTGATCTATATTGGGCCAAAGCACACAGGAGATAGTTCACTATTGCACTTTCTTTACAAGGAACAGCTGCATGAAGCTCCGGGCTATATGAAGATAATGGGATGTTGTCGCAATACGAATCTTGATTTTCAGTCACTTGCGGTCTGTTAGAAGTGGATGAAGTAAACAATTACAATGTGTGCTCATTTTTGCCCTTCAGAGGAGCTACAAAGAGAGTGCCATGAGAGTTGAGAGAAAGAGGCTACATTTACCAAGGGAGATTTGGAAAGCCTCCCCAGAGGGCTTGGCATTTGAACTGGGCTCTTGTAAAGGTCTGGGTCTATTTGAGCAAAGAAATACCAGGAAGGTTTCTACCAGGGCATAAGAATTAGTAAAGATGCTAGTCCTTATATACGTCTTAGTAGGTATTTAGTAAATGTGTGCTGAGTAAGAGCACATATCACATAGTTGCTTGGATGACCTCTGGCTGACTCTGTTTCTTATAGATGATGTCATAAAAGCAATAGAAAACATTTGTCCAGGAGCTTACTTGAGCAGTGATGGCCCACTTATCAAGGGCTTTACCTACTTAGTTTCTTTGTCTGTATCTTTGCATGAACATTGACCATTAGGCTCTGTCCCTGAGAAATGGTGTAGGTGCTGCTTGGCTACTTCACTCACCCCTCGCTTCTCAGCTCTTCGCCAGGGAGAAGGATTGTCAATTACCTGGCTCGCAGATGGTTCTTTGCAGGGAATGAGAGGGTAGTAGCTCGGCATCGGCACCTGGAAGGTGACTTGTACTCTGACTTGGTTTAGCTGGATTGCATTGGTGGCAATGGATAAATGCTGACTAGCAAGATTTTGATTCANATATATATACACACGAATTGGCATAAACTCAGTAGGGAAGTTCACAAGCTATAAACCATCCCTGAAAGGACAAGAATGCCCTGAGAGCTATGGTATGATAACACCCATCACTGACTAGAGCACCATTTGCTCTTCTCACATTTGAATATCCAGTGACTAGAAACTCTTTGATGAATATGAAAACCATCTCATGTTTAGAGCTTACCTTTGCTTGATTTGCCCAACACTGGCATCAGCAGCTCTCTAGAACTAATGTAATTGACACTGTGCAGACAATTGTTCACCTAATTTTATGTTTAGATGTTGGCGCTTGCATGTAGTACCTTGAGGACAGCTGGAATGCTGGTCATTAGAATCATCATTTTATGGTTAAAATTTATATTTTGTTTTTAGGCTTTGACACTTTCATGTGTGTGAATGTGTGTGTGTGTGCGTGTGTGTAGAGACAGTGAATTTTAGTTATTTTCTTATTGATTATTCTCCTTCATCTTCCTCCACTTGTACTGAAATTGTTCTTCTTCCCAACAAGTCTTCCTGCTTTCATGTTGTGTAGGGTTGGTTGATTTGTGAGCATGGGCGGGTGGGAGGTTATTTACTGGAGCATGGGCAACATATTAGTGGCTACACCACTGAAGAAAGTGACACTCTTTTTTTCCCAGCCACTGTCCTTTAGGGAGGGGTGAGGACCCATGGGCTCTTTTTCATCTGTCCATCCATTCACCATTGTTTGAAAATGTTAGCGAGCAACCTGAGAAGCTTGAAATATATGCTGTGATAGTGTCTATGTTCATAGTTACAACATGAAAACTGTCACTTTTGATGCTTGTATTATTAATCTCTTCATTTGGGGTATTATTTATGCTTTTCCAGAAAAATAGCTTTTGTATTAAGAAAGAAGAACACCAATGGATCAAATACTAACAAAACAATAGCTGTCAGTCCAGCCTCAGCTTTTGCATCCCTTTCTTGGCCCCTGACCTCCCCATCAGCAAAGCTAACCGATCCCAGCCCTCAGGACTAGTGATCACCTGGTAGAGACATGTGCTTGTCTCTAACCAATGGTGCCAATGTAGCTGAAGCCAAAGCCACAGTCGCTGAAGTTCTATCTACTTCTGTGCTGTGCTTCTTACCATAATGCTTCCGCCTCTTTTTCTTTAAGAGTCTGTCTTGCCATGTACCACAGGTTAGGTAGATTACGTGCTCATCTGAGACTTTGTGTTTGCAGCCACCAACATTCTTTAGTTTCTCAGCACCCAAACTGAGTAGCGAGTTCATAAAACAGCTGTGAATTGTTCTGCAGCAACTCCAGCCCTTGCATTCCAGGGAAATCTCTCTCCTGGTTGCATTTCTCATGCGTCGGAGTCTGTTTCTTTGATCTCTTCTCCCATTGCTAAGCACCACATATGCCATGGGTTATTCCTACTGGTCATTCCAGGTGAGGTCTCTGTCACTGCTAGCTTGTCTAAGTTGTCATCCTCAGTAGACATTTTGACCTCCAAAATAGACTGTCCTTCCCTGCCTTCCCTGTCAGTTGTCTCCTGAGTGGTAAATCCTAACCCAGAGGGCCACATTTCTGGAGACCTTGTAGAGTTCTGTGTTCAGCTATAACAAAGCCAACCATGCTGACCTGTGGCGTTCTTTCTGTTTCACCCAGGAGAATTTAGGTTTTCACTGTGCTGGTGTCATTAGTAATGGGGGTCCCTTCACTCTGAAAATGATCTTGATTTTGGTAACAAATGTCACAAAAATGTCACCTGGCCTCTTCCTAAGATATGCTAGCAGCTCAGCTATCAAATTTTGTTTGATCTGTGTGGGATATAGTGCAATACACAGAAAAATCTGACAAAATAAGGAAACCAAGGCCTATTAGTTGATTCTTGAATTCGTGGCTCTTTAAATAGAGATAATACAAATATGGAGATCTGAAATTGGCCGGTCCAGATGGAAAGGATTTCTTCAGTTCCACGGGCTATGTGTTTCATTGTCGTAGGCCTAAGGATTCATGGGAAGGCCTTTTCAGTTTGTGTCATGCCCTTCGTCAAATACCACAGCACACTGCATCGCCTACATACTTAATTTTGAGTGTCTGTGGTATAAGTACTTAGTTGTGGAGCCAAATTGTTAATGGAGCTGTAATGAAATCACTCGAGTGAAAGAAGATGACCTCTCTGAGGATCCTGCATCTCAGGATAGGTGTAAGCATGCCATCAGTTGCCTGGCGTGTATCCTGCATCTCAGGATACTGTGTAAGGGTGAGATCAGATGTTGGCATGTATAGCACAGCTGAAAATGACAAGGTCTGGAGAGTGGCACTGCTGTCTGAACTAAGGTGTAAATAATGTGTACTTAGGAAGCCACAGCTGCTTTTATCTCCACTTTGCCAACGTTTTTGAAACCGTTAGTTAGCTGCAGCGGGAGAGGGAAGAGGGCTTCCGTCAGCAAGTTTTGAACACAACACATCAGTGGGAAAGCTACATGGGAACACAGAGTGCTTGTCTGATAGATTTCGGGACTCAGTGGATATTATTATTTGACACTCTTAGTATTTCAATGGATATCAATACAGTGATATTAAAAAGGGAAAAATAATCCACAGTGGAGAATCATTTTTTTTTTTGCTGTACAGTTTCAATATACCTTGATTGTGAACGTTAGAATCTATTTCAGGGCTGTTTTCTCATGATTAGGAAATTTTTCTACTGTTTTCTTTCTTCCTATATCTCACTACTTAGTCTAGGACAAGTGGAGAGGGTGGAATGTGTGTCTGTGTGTATTACTGTAAGATCATTTCAGGGTGTGGGTGGTTAGTGGAGCCTAGGGTGGCTCTGTGGAGGGCCAGAGAACCCTTTATGTAGGAAGGTGATCCATCTGTCAGAACTTTTGAATCTTTGCTGTCTAATTTCATTGTCTCTGGTAATCTCTTACCTAAGCTACTGATCATGAAAATAGAAGTCAGTCAAAAGCATTAGGTTTTCTTTACCTATTTTTCATTTTTAAACGATTTTCAACACAGTTTGTATAGGTAATAGATTGGATGCTGGGAGGCCTTCTCCCTCTTCTTTCTTTCACTACCACTGTCCCCGTGACAGGAAGATGCTAATCTGGGTCAGATTTAAGGGCTTTAGAGTGAATATTCCATTTCAATATTAAACAGCACCACTTTCAAAGAGATCTTTTTAGCTCTAACTGAAGTCCTTCCTCTTGGAATTTAAGGCTTTGGTCCTACCCTCATCACAGAGACCATCTGCTCACGAGAACAACTGATCAAATACCTTAAGAATGCCATTCACTCATCCGCCAGTGTTCCTTTACCACACAGAAGAACCCCGGTTCCTTTCATCTCTCCCGGTAGATGTCATTCCAGCACTTTAATCATCTTTGTGCCTCTTCGCCACTTTCCCAGAATCAAACCTGAAGCTTCGTTGTTGGGTTCAGATTTCCAAACTGACCCTTTTAGGATCTGGAGTAGCCATCTTGTCCTACCTAAGCTCTCGCCATGGCTGCACAGGACACTCTAGCTCCTAGAGCCGAGCTGCCCTGTACCCTCGCTTTCCAGGCTCGCACAGGGATGTCTTCTTGATGTATTGATGGCATGAAGACTCATGGACTCAGAAAGAGAGGAAGCCTCAGTGTTGAAAAGAGCTATTCCTTTTAGTTTCTATTTTCTTCTTTTCCACATGTAGATCATTTTTGTTCAGTTTATCAGCAGAATGAGTAGTTGAAGGAATACTTTCAGTTGCCTAGTTTTATCAGAAAAGATGTTTGAAAAGTATTTAGAAAAGGCTCTTTGTAGCATAGTGAAAGAAGTTCAAGAAAGAGGTGCAGAAAGCTGTGGTTGCATTAGAACAGTGGTTCTCAGTCTTCCTACTGCTGTGACGCCTCACACAGTTCCTCATGTGTGGTGACCCCCAAAACATAAGACTATTTCTATTGCTACTTCATAACTGTAATTTTACTACCGTTATGAATCGTAATGTAAATATCTGTTTTCTGATGTCTTATGTGACCCCCGTGAGGCTGTGACCCACAGTTGAGAACCACCGTGTTAGAGGGTTAAGTCTAAAGGGGTGATGCAGGGTTGGGGAGTTATAGTCAATGTCAGCAAGCAGGAAAAGTTAGGCGTTTGCTCCAGGAGTGGCTGTCAGTTCTCACATCTGCAGACACAGAAAGAACCACTTGGGTTGATAGACATTGACTGGCTTTAGATAATAATTGGCTTTCGATAATATTTATAATAACTAAATAAGTGAAACATAGGTGAGCCTGCTAAGCAAAATACAAACACCTATTCGGCTGGCTAGTTTGTTCCCAATGATAAATAAGCATCTTCGGGAAAGAGGGAGACTCAACTGAGAAAACGCTCCCCTTGGCCTGTAAGCAAGCTTATGGAGCATTCTCTTGACTGATGGCTGATGTGTTGTGGTCCAATCCATGGCTCCTGGTCCTGGAGTGAGCAAGATTACTGGAATGCAGCTCCAGGAGGAGCAAGCCAGTAAGCAGTGTTCTTCCGTGGCCTCTGCATGCGTATCTGCTTTCAGATCCCTGCCGTGAGCGCCTGCTTAGCTTTCCCTGCATGATGGACTTGAGCTGGAAGCTGAAATAAACACTTTCCTCCTCATGTTGGTTTTGGTCAGTGTTTCGTCACAGCCATATAAAGCAAATTAGGATACCAGTTATGCATAAAAAATTCTAGGATTCTAGAAATAGACATTTTACTGATAAAATGTGAGCCACCGCTGCTTATTTTCATAAAAGCATTGGTATCTATGTGGAAGTGACATCAATATTAAGATCCCTTTTACATGGAATATGAGTTTTATGTAAGAGAGGAGAGACATCTAAGATAGTATGTAATTTCTGGTCTACTAGGATTGCCCAGTCCAATCTCCATCGTTAGAACATGAATGTCAGTTAGTCTCTTCAGACTGTACAATCACCATTCCTTAACTTGATCTTCAACTTCATCCACTAATTTCTTGTAAAACTTAGACAGATTGTGGGTTGGCAGTTGCGTTTATTTGAAGAAATTAAGGTGAGTGCATATATTTTAAAGTTCTAACTCCAGTGTCACTGTTTGCATTTTTGAAAAATAAGACTGGATCCTTCCCATCAGGCTAGGCTGCTGGAAGCATGGTTGGTGGAACTGACTTCTAGTCAAAGACTTCAATGGAGTACAGGAAATGTGGCTGCAAAAAACAGCAGCTCCTGGAGTGTTTATAGAAAAACAGGATGGAGAAGCGTGAACAAGGAAAGCACTATGGAACTCTATGAAAATTTTGGACACTGATGTCATTGCTAGACAACGTGGTATCTGTGAGAGGTGATGCTCCCCAGCTATTTGTATCGCGTAGGCAGTCATATTCCAATGTGCTTGCATTCGGCTCCCACTACAAGCTTGATGCAGCGTAAGTCGAGAAAAGTGAAGCTGGGGTATGGTGCCTTTCTGTCAACTCTTGTTCCCCATTTAAGCACAACAGAAGGGTCTTATACTGGTAATAAAAAAGACTTATGAACACATCAGGAATCTGTACAGACGAATTAAAGTCGTGGAGGTAGTTGATTGGGGTGAGGCTGGGGTTGCTAGGTTCTACTAACTCGACTTCAACAGCAAATTTTAAATGTTTCCTGTGCTATAAATTAGGAACCCCTTGCTTTTAATTAAAACCATCTGGATTGCCAAGCATGTTGGGGGCTAAAAGAGTGCCACCGTGGGAACTGTGGTATCTACTTGATTCATTTATCCTTTTATGTGGGGGAAAGAGTCAGGTGAGAGTTTCATAGCTTTGAGTAAGCACACGACTTTGAGTTAACATCTGACTGTACTACCATCCCCATTGAGCAGCTAACAAGTGAAATGATGAAGGATTCAGTAAAATAGAGAAAAGAAGCTCATCCTCCCACATGTATATATGACTTATTGAAAATTTTACAATCATTCTTGATTACTAAAATAAGGCATCTGTTGTTAGCTTAGGGTTTGGATAAAGAAGTTGAAAATGAAGAGGTTGGGTGAAACTTGAGAACAGAGAAAAATCCCTGCAAAATACCATCCTCCCATGTGGCACTTTGGAGAGAAAGAAGGCATTGAAAGGCAAAAGCGAGGTGTGTTGGCAGAGCTGAAAGGGAGAGAGTCCCTTCAAAGGACGGCAAGGATGATTGGAGTTCCCTGGATGCGATGAGTTTGTGGACTGTGAGCTTACTGTGATCATGGCATATCTCAGTCTTCAAGTTCATAGGCAAAAATCAAAATCAAAACAACAGAAAACCCAAAATGAACCAAAACTTTGGGTCCCAGAAAGGCCTTCTTTTCTTTTTGTTCCCATTTTGTGTGTGTGTGTGTGTGTGTGTGTGTGTGGGCAGGCTGAACACCAAGGTAATATATGATCATTTGACAAGTGTAAGAGGCACTGTGAAGGGTTGTGGGAGAATTGAAATGAATAAGAAATAACAAATTAACCTCAGGAAAAGGAAGGAAGAGCTGCCGCAAAGTTATTTGTTTGCCTTTCATTGTCTTAGAAAAGTTTCACACCTCGCTAAAAAGATGAAAGGATGTGCAGTGATTGCAGTGGCAGGGGTTGAATTGACAGGTTTATCAAACCACTGGGAAGACAATTTATCGTGCCATCTCATTTTATCCTTCCTATGATCTCCCAGGGCACTATTGATTTTGTCCTCTGTTTCACAGCTTTGGGAACTGAAGCAGAGAAAGGTTTTAAGTCACTAGCTAAAGTGGCAGCATCAAGGTTTGAAGGTGGAATTCCATGGTCACTGGGACATCTATGCCTCTGACCATAGAAAGCAGCAAAACCCTTTAATGTTGCTGGCCAACAACAGTATGCAGTCTCTGATAGCGAACCTTGAGAACAGAGAAAAATCCCTGTCCAAATGGAAGGGCAGCACTGGAAGTCATTGTCCCACAGATGATGCCGGGTGATGGCATTTGAAAGAGGGTACATTTTCACAGGTATTAATGTTTGTTCCTGAGAGCTTAAGAATGTGCATTATGCACTCAGCAATGATGGGATTGCATGGAGTTGCTGATTCAGATATTGGCATGACACCATTTCTATACCAATACACATCCTACATATTCAGGCATCCATGCGTACATGTTCACCCAGCTCCACCCCAATGTGCAAGAAAATGTAATCACTAGAGACAAGATTTAACCAAAGAACTTTCTCAAAGCTCAGGAAAATTATTTCAATACATTGTAGGACAGCACATAACAAGACATCTCTAGAAATTCCTGAGCTAGAGGGGACTCTGAATAAAATGCCTTTTTAGAGATTAGAGTGATTAGAGTCGAGCGGTTGACTGTATCTGTGCTGGGCATGTCTGCTGGGCCTGGTTTAATTTCCCAGAGCACTCCTTGGAGGAAGTGGCTATTTGTGGTTGTACCCCCAAGTTCAACAAGTGCTTTTAAGAATGAACTGGAGAACCCATGAGTGTTTAGGAAATAATTAAGGCAAACCCCCAAATTCAAAAAAACAGTTTTCATTTAGAGAAAAATCAGTCTTAGCTTCTTATAAGTATTTCTGGCTTTCTTCAACATATATAAAGATTTTTTTATGTAACATTTTTATAAATGCATAATGGAAGTTCTACATTAGTGAAGATACCTTATTTATTTAAATTTTTTGTGAACTGAAGGGATTCTCCCATGTTATACTGTAAAAAAATTCAAATGATTTCGTGTGTGTGCATGTGATGCATACACATGGGTATTCAGTTGTGTGTGCTCTTGCAGGAGCAGGCAGAAGAAGATGTTGAGTGTCTTTATCACTCTCTGCCTTGTTCCCTTGAGAAAGAGCCTCTCCATGAAAGCCAATGAGCTCCCAGGATCTGCTTCTCCCCAGCCTCCAGTCATGGGGTACAGCCACATGCAACTGTGCCTTGCTTTTTCTGTGGGTGCTAGGGATTCAAACTCAGATCATCATGTTTGCATAACCAGGGCTCTTACCCAGTGAGCCATCTCTCTAGTACCAGTCATGGTGATTTTCGAACTGTCATTTCACAAGAGGATGCAACTTCAATTTTATGATTGGAAGTGTTCAAATCATTTAATTAAAAACCCCTCTTAAATAGTTGTAAAGTATAAATAATGCACAAGCAATTAATGTTACATGTTAACTAACCATTGTAAAGTCATTGTTCCTGGTTACTGGGAGATACAGAGAAATATGGAGCCATTCCCACCATGAAAATGGTTATACTGTGTGCTAATTGCTAATATGTGCTGTTTGGGGGTTATACGTAGACCTCCCTTTGCTATCCATAAATGCTGAATATCATTGCTATAGAGGAAGTTATAATTGCACCCACCTACAGAATCTGTGTCATACAAGAAGTTTCACTCAGACTTTGCTGTGCAATGTGCCCCATAGATGAGGTTGTGCTAGTGTTTTGTACCTAATCTGTGATCATCTGTGGTGGATTCAGTGCTGGCACATGCTGCTGTGGAGGTGGACCCTTTATTTTAATTGACAGCTAATGATCGGACAGATCTTCTGAAATGCCTTGGACCAGTAAGTCCTCTACTCTTGTTGATCGTCCCTGTGTACATGTGGCATCGTATAGTTCTGTCTTAACCCCCACTTTTAGCTCATGCATTGCTTCACAGACAGACATGAGAGATTATGTCATGCTCAGGTCTTTCCTGAATGGATACATAGGACTACACATGCAGATAGTCAACTGTGTCTACAGAAATATGTTTATAGCCAAGGATAATACATCAACTATATTTTTTTAAATTAATTTTCCTTGGTCATCCTCTTGTTAGCCCTGACTGGTATCATTGCCATAGGCAGCTGTGACATTGAGCAGTTGCTGTTTATTGCTCCCAATAACTGTCCTTGGACACAGCTTTTTCACCTAGTGGTGTCTGAGTCAGGTCAGAGAAAGACAGCCCAGACTGCAAATTCCTCAGGATGCTGCCAGATAGGCCCAATAGGAAATGAGTCTGGGTGTTGAACACTGGAACGCTGGGGGTCCCTCTGGTGAACGCTCCATTCCTGGGCTTTACAGCTTCTTTGTTTTCAAGGCTGATAGTAACAATACTATAATGGAGGCAGGAAGAGGAGGATGGGAGTAAGATGAGCTAAAACTCAAAACTTCATCTTCTTAAAAACAGTTACACTATTTCATTTGAGCGGACATCGCTTCCCTGTGGCAGCCATTGACCAGTTACCAGAATTCTGAAAAAGTTAACTTGGACAAATTTTTGCAGTTTTCTTATTCCCTTTATGGGGAAGTCAATTTACAGAGGTCTTTATTTTGTAATTTGAAGTCTCTGGTGTATTTATTTCCAAGTGAGTTTTTTTTTAATCTTCTGTAGTTAATGAGGTGGCTGCCAACAGGAATTTGGGCAAATTTGGTTTCTTTCAAGACGGTTAGGGAGGAAGGGAGGGAGGGAAGGAAAGATAGGAATGACCATGGGAATAGACGAGTTAGTTTCAAACCCCAAGCAAACCAAACTGAGCCAGGCTTATCCCTCCCTGACACTCATATTAATTAATTGATGGCAAGGAGAAGAAAGCTCCACAGTTAGCAAAGTTTAAACATCTGGAGATAGAGGGTGTTGGAGAGAGTAAAGCCCATGCTGTCCGAGCTACTCTGTCTATGATGAGAATGTACAATCTTGTAGTAGAAAACATGTTTCTGGAAAGCTGACACAGCAATTGAGACTCTCACCCAGCACTTCGCTCCTGCTCTCATTTTTATCTACTCAAAGATACTTTTTGATGAGCAAAGAACATTACCGTGGTCAGACCACAAAACAATCCATCCATAGGAGCTTTTACCCATCCTTTTTCACCTGTAATGTAATCAGCTTAGAATGGGGTGCCTTGAAAAATAGTGAGGCAAAGGGTTGGTTGTTGAGAACAGTGTGTAAGTAGGAAAGCAGCATGCATTTGAAGCTGAGAAGCATTCTGTTTTGTCTTGCTCCACAAGCTGGAGACCTTGTCGAGTTCACCGTTATATTTGGAAGCAGTGACTGTGATCTGCAAAACTTCAGTTATTCTGTTGCTAGGAAACAGTGACAGGTCTGGACCTATCAAGTGCTATCCAGTATAGTACATTGCACACTTTGGCCCCTGGAAGCTTCTAATAATTGCCATCTTCAGACCATTCCATCATGAAGAGCGGGGCATTGTGAACATCATTTCCTGTCAGGGGGCTCATTATTCACAGTCTCTCAGAGAAGTGGATCAGTGTCGTAATTATGACCTTAGCTCTTGTGATGAGTGAGTCTAGTCTCCGGAATCTGAATCATGTGACTAATGGTCCACGATTAGCTCAAGATAGGATCGGCCTTCGGGATTGATCTGGTGCTCTTGTAATGAACTTTCTCAAGCCCATGGCAGTGAATATGGTTCTTTCTAGAGTCAGGAGGAAGAAAGAAGCCGCTTACCAATGTTGTTTCTTGATGCTCACAAGGTGAGACAATTTTGCACTAGTTGAGTTAGGTTACAACAGAGAGACCCCCAAGTGTCACTGACAAAGGGTGAGAGGGATAGAGTATGCCTATGTTTATTTGGCCGTTTTGAAATCCAGTGGTAGGTGTGCTGGGTGCAGTGGCACACGTCTTTAATCCCAGAACTTGGGAAACAGAGGCAAGTGCGTCTCTGTGAGTTCAAGGCCAGCCTGGTCTATATGATGTTCCAAGCCATCCAGAGCTACCCAGTGAGGCCCTGTGTCAAAAGAAAAAGAAGCCAGCGTAAGCAATATATTTAGTAGGTAGTTAATTGTAAGAGTGAGTGCCCATTCATTAGCAGTACATTCTGTCATCTCGCTAAGTGAATTGGAGTGCTTTCTAGAACAGTGTTATGGCCTGTCCATCAACTAAATTACTACCACAGCCTCAGGTCCTTGAAATTGTGGTGTGCAGGTGATAGTCCTATGTAGGGAGGCACAAGGCCCCCTAACGTGTCCACATGTGCTCTCATCCCAGGAGCCCAGATTTCCTCTTTTCCAGCTCAGACAGCAATTACCGCTTCTTGATGTGGCTTTGAAATTTTAGATGAGAACTCTTGCGAAGCGCATCAGACATTCTTGGACTGCTCTCAGGACATTCTTCTCTCGGATCCATGGAGCCAGCTGCTCTTCCGCCTCTGTCAGTCAGTGTTTTGTGATGCTGGGAGGAACGTGAGCAATAATAAAAGACAATCTCAGACATTGATCCAGTTGCGGCTATTTTAAGGAGGCGATTATAGCAAAATGAGACACTGATTTATAATGTATTGTTCCTTCTGGCCCGGGGGGCAAATTGCATGGTTTGCCACCGAGGTGTCTTGAGTGTATCTCCGAGAAAATAGCATTCGGAGAATGTAGCTTCAGCACAATTCAATGGGCCTTCTCTCCACATGCGTGCTCACACAGAATGCAGGCTTGTATTGAGAAGTAATTATTGGGTAAGGTTATTGATGTCTTTTTGGTAGCTGCCCAAGTGCACTGAAATGATGATACAGCTATTAGCATAGTTCAATATAAAAGTCCTCCCATTGAAGACAGTTTTATTTGACACTGCATATCGCAAACCTAAATCAGAATTTCAGTCAGAGCTCACAGAAGTGCGGTTTGGCACCAGCACTTTCCGGCTCGGTATCTAACACCATCTTGCATTGCTTATTGTCTGAACAGTAGCACATAACTCTGCCCTTGCCCCATTTGGCACATCATGTTAGAAAATTGAATTGCGTGATAAATTTAGTGCATTGTACCACAGATCCAAAAGGAAAAGGTAGCATGCATGGGTCATGGTATGCTCTCTTGTTCATAGTGGAGCTTTGTTGGCAAAGCACTGATGTTCATAGAGAGGACGTCAAGGCATGTTTCCTACTCATACCTGTTTACTCTACAAATTGATTTCAGTTAAAGCTAGATACTCCTGAACTTAATAGAAGCAATATTTGGATGTTTTGGTGCTGTCTGGGATACCCCAAGGAGTAAGACAGTAACAATCAGATTTCTTGAACATTATCTACTGCCAAAGAAACATGCATTGAGCAATCACATGGAAATAGAGTTGGTGTCAGCTAATGTGAACAGTAAGATGTGTTTAGTTTTGTATAAGAATTGCTTTGCCTTGCACAAAGGGAAACAAAGTCAGCCATTTCCTGATCACATGTTTAATAACTAGGAGAGCTAAGTATTGTGTCAACTTTTTGTGACTCGGAAGCCCATGCTTTTCCACTATGTTATGTTGCCTCTCAGACATGGAGTCATTTATGCCAGGATGTACTAATAAACCAGTTTGGAAAATCCCATGTAGCTTGGCTGATCTGGACAGAGTTTACCGTCATTTGAACTGGTGTTTGTCCTAATGTCCCTTGCATCTCATCTTTGGCCACACGCTTCCTATTGTAGAGAAAGCCACCATCTCACTGCAGTTGTCTTTCTTGGATTTCTCTGTGAATTTCTGTCTTCTTTGATATATAATATCACACACCACAAACAAGAATGTGGCGCAGCTTGAGATTAGTGTAAAATGAGACAGCAGGGGCAGAAAAACCTTAGATGTATAAATGAGGACACTGACCTAAGGAACTAAAGTTGCAACTTTTGATTTTTAGACTTTAAAGTCTAGAGAACAGCTTTCCACAGGAGAGAGGGAGTGAAGTGTGTGCATTCCGTGGGTTTGAAGACCTGGAATGTAACTGATATTTATGAGTCTCACTTGAAGGTACCCATCAGCCTCCTTTTCCTTCTGTCAGTACTTTTGAGTTTTTGTTTTAGATAATAGATACCTACTTTCTTTTAAAAAGTTTTATTTTATATGTGTAGGTGTTTTGCCTGATTGTCTGTGTGTCATGTGTGCACATTGCCACAAAGGCCAGATGAGAGTACTGGATGCCCTGGAACTGGAGTTCAGTTTGTGAGCCACCATCTGGGTGCTGGAGATTGAGCCTTGGTCCTTTGGTAGGGCAGCCAGTGCTCTTACCTGCTGAGCCTTGTAGTTCTAGAACTTCTCGTAGACACCTACTTCTAGACCTTCTCATAGACACCTACTTCTAGAACTTCTCGTAGACACCTCCTTCTAGAATTTCTCATGGACACCTACTTCTAGAACTTTTCATAGACACCTACTTCTAGAACTTCTCATGGACACCTACTTCTAGAACTTCTCATGGACACCTACTTCTAGAACTTCTCATGGA
>LOEQ01007197.1:20429-41292 GCA_001685075.1 Bramus lutescens | reverse complement strand
CTCTTGTAGACCAGGCTGGCCTCAAACTCACAGAGATCCACCTGCCTCTACCCCTGAGTGCTGGGATTAAAGGCGTGCACCACTACCGCCTGGCTTCCACGGCAATTTTGTGTGTGTGTGTGTGTGTGCATGCTATGGATTTGCAGAATTTACTTTTCTCATTGTTTAAGTTTTTTTAATTGAATGTTTTCAATTAGGATCTTTGGCATAGATACACCGTCACGTAACTATTACTATACCAGTGATAAATTTTTACAGCATTCTCTGTGTTCTTAAACATTTTCAATCCTAGACATACATGACCTAACTAAGGGAGCATCAGAGAAGTCTGATGAAATGTAACAGCTGGCGATTGTCATAAGGTAGGAGAGATATTAATCACTAAATGGTAGAGACTACAATATTTATAGCACAGTAGTAAATTTTATGGCAGCATTATATATATGGCAGAAGACCTTAGAAAATCCTAGGTGGCGTGTCTCAAGTGTTAGATAGGGATTTCACTCTGCTGGCATGGCTGACATTGTGGATCACATCAGGGAAAGGACCATTTTTGTTACTCCTTAATTCTATACTCACAGCTTGTCTACCTGAAACAATGTATCTGTAAACTCAAGTCAATACTTAAGACACTTTCCACAGCAATGATCAAATGTGTGAAGTAGCACAAAATCTGAATTGTGTAATGCTTCAACGGGATTACACTCTGCCCTCATGGCTCAGGCCTGACATTGTAAACAGTGTTCCTTTTGAGACCCAGCTAGTGCCGTGAGTTTTAAATTTTTTTGTGCTTACTGTTGGTGGTTGGGCTGTTGAAACAGTGCCAGGCTCAGTGCTGGGAAGCTGTCTTGTGCATTCAAAGTGCAGGAAATCTTACACACTGTACCTTACAGAGATGGTCTGTGTGTTAGATAAGCCTTCTCAGGTCCTAGTTAGACTATGTTCCTGGTGGTGAGTTCCATGTTAGCAAATCAACCAAACATATTGCATAATGTGTTTTAAAGTAAGAGAGACACACACTAAACAGTTATGTATTGAACGGTTAATGAACATAGGACCAGCGGCCTACAAGAGCCTCACCCTTGATTTCCCCCGGTGCAGAGTCTTAATGTGCAAGTCCAAGGTTTATGTTACTGTGCAAACTACTGTTTTAAAGAATAACAAAGATAAATTACAGTGGAGCCACAGTGCAATGCCTCCCAAATAGGTAGGATCGTTCTAATTCAGCTATTTAGGAGCACAGATTTCATGGGGGCAGGATGTGCCCCATGGCTTAAAGGTTCTTTAAGATTCTTTTCTTTCTTTCTTTTCTAGATATCTTTTTTCTAGAATTTTTCTTGAGTATTTTGTTTCATCCTTACTTCTGAATTTCAGTACCATTTTAGGCTTATATTGTATCATTGTACAGAAACGAACATTGCAGTCTGTTAGGCAGTTGAGTTTCTACAGAGAGATTTTTTTGTATAAAGGATAATGCAGTTAATGCAAGGGAAAACCATTCATAAGCTAACATGGATGAAAAGCATGTTTCTAGACATTGTAGCCACTGGCCTATCAAGAATTCTGCAGCAACTCCGAGAACTTTCCTGGACTGTACTGTGAATGGACAGTGGCCTCTGACTAGGAAAGATTGTGTGGATTGCTAGGATTGTTCTCACATGCAAGGAAGGCCTCCCTGAAGGTCATTTTCCCTCACTCTAATGCCAAAAGAAGGAAGAGAAGACCTGTAGCTTTCCCCTTGATGTTGACAGAAGGCAAGGCGTAATTAATAATTGAACATAGCTTGCTGTTACATCCAGAAATCCAATGGTATACCAGTTAGTTTTCATCAATCTGGCACATACAGAGGTCACATGGGAAGAGGGAACCCCAGTTGAGCAGTTGCCTCCATCAGACTGGCCTGTAGGCATGTCAGTGGGGGCATTTTCCTAATTAGTGATTGATGTAGGAGAGTCTGGCCCATTGTAGGCAAAGTTACCTCTAGGCGTGTGATTCTGGGTTACATAAGAAATCAAGCTGAGCGAGCAATGGGAAACAAACCAGCAAACAGCTTTCCTTCATAGTTTTTGCCTCTGCACTTGCTTGAGATCCTATGGTGATTTCCCTCAGTTATGGACTGTGACCTGATCTTGTAATCTTAAATAGCCCCCTTTCCCCAGGTTGGTTTTGCTCTATCATAGCAACAGAAAGTCATTGAACACAAATGGACCTTTTCATAAAACATTGCAAATTCAGTTTACTGAGAACAGTTCTTTGTGGGTTATTTTTAGAAGCAGTTGTCATGAATCTACTGATATGGTCATTTAGCTAGAAAGACCATGTAAGCTGATTGTTCTGTCCCTTAGAGAATGGTTCCAAGGCCATTTACATCATGATCAGCGGAGGCTGTGAGCATAGCAGATTCCACAGGGACTCAGCTCACTGTGACTCAGAGTTGGGAATCATGACTCAGGTATCTATTTTTAAAAAAGACAACTCCTGTACATTACAGACAGCATCCTTCTTCGGCAATCAGCTAGCATCTCTTCTTGTCACTTGGACTGGTCATGAGTCTCTGCCTTCACTATTACCTACTGCAAAAAGATTGTCCAAAAGACTGAGCACAGCACTAACCTGTGGTTATAAACATTAACTACTTTGAGGCATTTTTGACAATATACCTGTTTGGCAAAGCAACAGTTACATTACCACACAAGGGCCTATGGAATGCTTCTTTCCTGTAGAGCAGACCTCAAATCAGAAAACAGTTGGTTGCTCCCATAATAGGCATGCCATTATTGTGTTTGCAGGCATATTTTCCTGGCAGGTCAGTGCTACAGCAAGCAGGGTCTACTACTGAATATACCAGCTGACCTTTCTTCCCCAGTGCCATGTATAGCGCCTTTTGGGATGATGAACGCTAGCTACCAGAGAGGAAGTTTCTAGTTCCTTTCCAGCTTGATTGTTTTATGTGCTGCTGCTAATATGTGTTGTATCTTCAGCAGTGGCTTCTTTGTGTAGGCAAAGAAGAGCAACCAGAGGCCATAAAACATTAACTAACATCTTGGTTTCTTTGGCATTGGTTTACATGGGATACAGGTGAAGGAAAAGAATCAGCTTCCAAGATCCAGTCATGTCTTTGAATTCCCTTATACATAGGTACAAAAGCTCATAGCTGTTGTTAGGAAATCAATTTGATTCCAATCATTGTTTAAAGCTAATGAAAATAACTCCATTTCTTCCCAGGTTCTCACAATACAGCTAGTGAAACAAAAAGGTAGATTTGTAGGCAATCTGTGTAGCAGAGAGTTATTTAAAACAATAGTTTTTTTTTTTGCATTCAGCTGTGTAGATTTATTTAATCTTGAGCCCAGGACTGACAACTTCCTTTGGGAATATGTCTGGTTTATAGCTGTGAAGACAACATGACCTTCTTAAACTCTCTCAAGTCGCTGAGGAAACAGTTGACTAAGTGTGTGAGGTGAGGTTTCTAAATCCTGCCTTCAGCATTAAAGTGAAGGGAGATAAGGTTTATACATTGAACAATTGAAATGGTCTATTAATGATTGAGTTAGTTGTTAAAAAACACAAATAGCCAAATAATAATTATTGCAAACATAAATTCTTATAAATAATTTATAGTTGCCCAAAATATATTACAGATTTGAACTTGTAGGTTGTCAAGTTGCTCTGAAAGCCAGCTTTTTAAAAATAAAATTGTTCAAATGTTGCTATTAGGATTTAGGTTAAAGAATAAAGTAATTAGGGGGCATGTTTGTGTATGCCTTTAATCCCCACACTGGAGGTAGAGAATGGTAGATCTCTGAATCTGAAGCCAGCCTGGTCTACAGGGCAAGCTCTAGGTCCCCCAGGACTATGTAAGGAGACCCCGTACCTTGCCCATAAAGTGATGGGGAGCATTATGTGTGAATATAAAACATGACAATAAGCATGCAATTATGAGTAATAATTTAATGTTTGATTTCCTTTGGAGATTGCGTTAGAGCCTCTTGAAGTATTTGTGGCCATTATACTGAAAGTCACACCCCGTGAAAAGCTCACCACCACTTTCAGGGTTGGATTAGCTAACAACACTCGCTTCTGTTGTGTCTGCATGAGAATTTTATTTTATTTTTGAGAGGGATACAAAGTTCTTACAAGTTATAACACCCAGGAAAACTAATGTAACAATAATATTAAAGAGTAAAGGGTTTACATTTTCAATACACTATGAGTTCATGTACTTGGTAGGGGGATCAATAAAAGAACAGCTAGGAGAGCTAGGGTCTTAGTGACAAGGGCTCAGCGCCTTTAACAGTGAAAGTGTGAAGTTGCTCCTTTAATAACATTGTGGTTCCCTCAGTGTGATGTTACAAATAGCGCTGGTTAGTGAGAAACATTAACAGAGTTGTTTGGTATCTATGCCTCTTTCTAGCTCCCATCTCTTGTTATGACATGCATGAATATCTGTTTTGAATAGTAACAGTAAAGCAATTCCACAATGTATTTTAAAGTCAGCGAAAGCTTTCTGTGTTTGTACATATTTTTCAATGCTTTTGCAAGCATGCACTATGATGAAACTCATTGCCACTTCGGATGAGCTTACTATAGAAAGTGATTCCTACAGGTATGGATCTTAAAAGCTGAGTCTACACTTGTAGAATTCATTGAGAAACTATGAACTTTCATTCTATTTGGATTGGTAGTTAGACAGACTTGAAGGTTTTGAAGCTGCCTCATTTCCAGAGAAAATTTGTTCATACAAAGGGCATTATAGGGCTTCATTTTTGCCATAGAATTTTTATCAGTCCTCTACTAATTATTTAGTCCTTGATATGCATAAGACATTGGCTGGGCTGGGAAACCTGCCTTTGGAGAAGTTTCTGTTCTAGACATTCACTCTCATGTTTGGCTTACACACTGCTCAGTCTTGGTTCTACATTTAAGCTGTAAAACTTTAGGGAAAATTCCCTATGTATACCAGTAAGATGTTTGTCTACTGACATTCTTTCCAGGGGAATTATAAAGCGGAAACCTCATAAACAACAGGGCACCGAGGACAGTAAAAGGACAATATTACAGGGAATAAATCACGTTTCGTTTGATAACTAAAGAGAGAAAATTGCTTCCATCTGTTCTAAAGGAATTTGAATTCAGTTTCTAGAATTTAAATTTCAATAAAGTAGTTTTAGAGCCTTGTTCTATTATCTGATCATAGTGAAGTTTTCTCCTTGAAGTTGAATTTGATTGCAATACTGGAACATGTTTTTGTGTATTTCCGGCGTCCTACTGAGTACAGTAGAACTAAGTGTCTGGTCGTCAGGATATCACTATGTTTGATGCATGATAGAATTAATGTAACCTTCAAATCTTCATTTAAAATGCCATTAAAATTCTTTGCATTCCGTGGGATGAACCACAGAGTGTCTGGTGCAAATCTTTCAGATAGTCTTTGTGTCTAGTTTGAATCGCTTTTGTTCATAGGACTCTGCGCTGCAGGGCTGTCTCTGAATATCTCATCAGCTGAGATAAACCACAAGTACCTAAAGTGAACTGGATGTCTGCATAATCTCAGGAAATCTTCAGATTCAGAATATGGGTTCACCAACAAGCAAAATCAGTTAATCTTTGAAATAAAATGTAATGAACAAATAAAATAACCACAGTTCACATGGCTGACATCATACTAAATGTCTTCCAGAAATCAGGTTTTTTTTTTCATAGTGAGCTCGCATTCTCTCTCTCTTTGTCTCTGTATGATTTTTTCCCCTACAGAATATACAAAGACCCAATTGATGGAGACCTCAGAAACAATCAGTGGCTATGCATTGCCTTGATTAGATTAAAATTATGGCTGTGGCACTTCATACCTTCTAGCTTAATTTCTGCCTAGAAAACGAATCATTCATAAAGATTTCCCATCATATTATTGAATCCAGATACAAATAAACATGGCAGATTTTAGTTTATAGTAAGCATGGAAACAAACACGCAACTGTTTTTAGCATCACTTTTTTCCTTAGCAGGGTACCAACTAAGTTGATTTATTGGGTTCTAAATTGGCCTTTCATAATTGCATACTGACATATGGAAGGCGATCTCAAGAAGACATCAAAATGACAGCTATTGACCCATTTTCCCTCAGGTAGTAGTCTTAGACATGATTGCCCTAGGACGCATGAGCTCCCTCGGCTCATGGAACATGTCAGAAGTAAATGAAAATAACCACAGGTAGGTAAAACAGGAAAACCAAAACTCACATTATTTTTTTTTCTTTTTGCGTGGTGTCACAGAGAACGGTGGTCTGTGTGTGGGGTAGCTAAGTTTGGAGGTGGGGCTCAAACCTGGTAGCAAGAAGGCTTACATTGTTTGCTCTCAATTGTAGTGAATGGGGAGCAGGCCTGTTTTTCGTCCTGCCCGGCTCCCGCACGGCTAGCTTATACCNCTTACCGGGAAGATTCTAACCCACGTCCATCTTGGGCTGGAGCTTCATGAGTCTACCTCACTCAGCTTTCTTTCTCCCAGCATTCTGTTCTGTCTACTCTACCCACCAAAGGGCTGGCCTATCAAAAGGCCAAGGCAGTTTCTTTATTAACCAATGAAAGTAACACATAGACAGATGACCCTCCTACATCACTCAATCTTCTTTGTACTTCTAGAAACAAAAATTCCTCATTCCCTGTGACCACTGACCGAACTTCCCCAAAGCACATGCCCTCGAGAAGGGAGCAACAGTGTGAACTGGTGGCAAGTGCCCTTGACTAGAAAGAAACCTAGCCATGTGTATGTAACTGCAACCAGAGTTTCCTGTGTCCTCTGTTTCATCGCTTGTAAAACAGGATTTGTAGACGCCCTGCACAGTTTATTCCCATTTCTGTTGTATTGTGATCTGGTAATTCTATATATGTATATTTATAAAATAAAACCTTTCAGTCTGGTGAACTTGTGTTCATAATTGCAGAAGCTTCAGGTGAGGTGCATAGCAGCATTCCCAGGGAGTTTGTGTTAACTAGAAGTTTGGAACAGCTGCTGGTGTTCTGTAGCTAACCAGGCCGGCATCCCTGGAGCACATTTCTAGTGCAGGAAACAGGATTTGATAAGACAGTCATCATTGGGTTCAGGCATTCTAAGTTGGACCTCCCTTGGAATATCAGAGAAGATAATACAGGAAGAATTATCACTATAGTGGTAGCCCCAAAAAATCTATTTTAGGCCTGAAATATGAAGTTCAGCACTTTTCCATTGCTGGTGTGAGTGCAAACTGCTACAGCTGCTTTGGATATCAGTATGGCGTTTTCTCTGAAAATTAGTAAACAACCGTCCTCAAGACCCAGCAATATCACTTTGGGGTATATACCCAAAGGATGCTCAATCATACCACAAAGGCATGTGCTCAACTATGTTCATACCAGCATTATTTGTTATAGCCAGAACCTGGAAACCTAAATGCCCCTCTATTGAAAAATGGATAAAGAAGATGTGGTACACATACACAATGGAATACTACAAAGCAGATAAACCATAATGACATCTTGAAATTTGTGGGCAAATGGGTGGATCTAGAAAGCATCATATTGTGTGAGGTAACCCAAACCCAGAAAGACAAATTTCATATGTACTCACTCATAAGTGGCTCGTAGACATAAAGCAAAGAAAAGCCAGCCTGCAGTTCACAATCCCAGAGAACCTAGATAACAAAGAGGACCCTAAGAAAGACATACATGGATCTAATCTACATGGGAAGTAGAAAAAGACAAGATCTCCTGAGCAAGTTGAGAGCGTGGGATCATGGGAGAGGGTAGAAGAGGAGAGGGGAGCAGAGAAAAATGTAGAACTCAATAAAAATAACAAAAAAAATCAATGGAAAAAACAGGAGAAATAGTATGACTTGGATGACTGAATGAAAGTATTTTTAAATTTCAAAAAAATAGAGAGTTCGCTGTGATATCATTAAATTGAAAACTTTCATAGAAATAGTGAAAGCTGATTGGTCTCTTTTTCCCCTGAAAGAGTGCAGGGGTTGCATATCCATGCCCACTTCTTCAGAAGGGTAAAAGTCAGTTATTTATCTGCTTATTTGTGAGCGGAGGATGAAAGTTGGTGATATGTATGTTAGGCTTTAATCAATGGAAGTTCAAAAGTAAGCACTTCTCCAACGTGCTCCCGAAGTTAGGATGCTTCTGTGGTTTCTGGCATGGGAACTGAGAAAATCTACTGCATTATTTGAAGAAGGACGCGGCAGGATGACGGATTATATCACTGTCAAAACAGAAGGCGGATTGTCCCGAGCTTGCACAGAATTGATAGCTCAAGGTCTTCCTGGGGCTCCTTTCTTAAAGCTGCCAGAGAGAGAGAGTCAAGTTGGCTGAGCCAGAGAGCAAGAAAAGGAGACAACTGATTGTGTAGAATTTTAATCTTTCGTGATACTCCACACCAGCGGTCTAGCTGTAAGCCATGTCTCCTCCATCAGAACCCTTTTGTGGTGTCTCAGATTACCTCGTGTGAAACATAAAAAAAAAAAAAAACAGACACCAGAATTTGTCCTAAATGTGAGCAGCCATCTTCTAATTCCTGACAGCTGAGCAGGGCTTTTACCATGTGTTGTGGAGTCGATATGTGGGCTGCTGTCAGGATGACCCTCTGGGACGAGTACAGCCCTCCTAAGAAGAGATGAATACAGTAGAGACATAGGTGAATAGGCTCGGAAGCCGAATGACAAAGCCGGCTTGTCATTAAGCAGCTATGGGAATGAGGTGGTTCCATGTGATCTGTATGTAATCAGAACTCTGGATTGCGACATTCCACATAAACCAGCTTGAGGCTCCTGTCCTCTGCAGCTTCATACTTTTTAAAGTTTCAATGTTTCTAGATGCTAAATTAGCATATTGCTAGTATCTTTTCCTTAGGGTTTTTTTTAATACTTAAATGACTACAAAAAAGGATTTGAACAATCTGACAAACACATAGTTATAGTTGTATTTGGTATATTTCAAATAAACATACTAATTTACAACCAACGGAATAAATAAGATTGTTATTCAAATGTCAAAATGAAGAAAGTCAAATCTTGTTTCAATGAAATATAAAAGAGTAATCCAATCGCTGCAATAACCTTGTATGTGACTGTGCTAGACACTACATTATTATTACTATTACTATTATTATTTTAAAATTCTGGTGGCACTGTATATCAAAACAGCTATTTCCAAGAACAGGAGAGAATGTAAATTGTTGTGATCACTGCACTTCACATTCTTAGGGCACTGAACCTTTTTTCAAGTACTAATTGTCCTATTTATGTTATTTGTTAGAGAAATATCTCCGAAACATTTCCCCCATGGTTAGTTGTGTTGATTAGTATATGGGAGGGGTGAGTTTAGATATCACTCTGTGTGGATCTTTCCTCTCGATCTTTAGGCAGAAGAGTGGAATATAATTTCACTAGGGATGTTAAAGGTTTTCCTCTAGGCAGTGATTACCTTGCATAGCAGCTATGCATTATCCTTGGATTTAAATGCTCCAAGGTTATTTCTGCAACAGTATTTTTCTGCAAAGTATTGTGGTCAACACAGCCCAAATGTGAACCATGAAAGTTAGTGTAAACTTCACTTTGTTAGATGGTTTGTTTATTTGCTTCTAGAGTGACACGAAAAAGAAATCACGTGCTTTCAGAAAACAAATGTTTGTTTTGTAGAAGACAGATCAAGTTGGTGGAGTAGCTCCCTAAAAATAACCCCAGTTATCACCCCGACTTCCCAGAGACCATATCTTCCAACAATTGTTGAATTTAAGGTGTATGAATCTGCCAAAGGATTTCAAAGTTATTTTATAACCATAAAGTTCCTCAGTGTAGAGAAATAAAATTTGCTGAGCTAAATGTTGATCACAAGGTGATGCATCAAGCTGAGGGAAGAGTCTCCAGACCCAGGAAGATTATGGTGTAGTTGGATTTTCTTGTGTATCACACTAAAGAGAAACATACAAAGTGTGTGTGTTTCTAATCTGAAACCAGGTTTAACCAGAATGGGACCTGGCACAGTCTTTCTCCTCTGATGTGCCAGCCACGGCAGGGTGGAAGGGTACCAGGACACTCACTGGGCATTTAGTTAGTGCCCTGTCTGGCATCTTGGACTCTGGTCCAGCAGCTCTGATGGGCTTCAGTTTCCTGGAGCAGAAGGAAGAGGATTTCTTGCTGCTTTTCTGATATGCGTTTTATTTCATATTGACACTATTTTTTTCCCTATTAGCTCTCCTGCAGGGTTCTACTTTGGAGGCAGATTTTTATTTTACATATTTTTTTAAAAAAGATTTCAGTTTTATTCTGTGTTTATGTGTCTGGTTCTGTGAGGGTTTGTGCATGTGAGCACAGTACCATAGAGGCCAGAGGCAGACTTTGGAGCACTTGGAACTGGAGTTACAGTTGTGATCAATTTTATTTCCAAGTTCTATTCTTTGGTTATATANTATATATATCTTAACAATTGTAAAATACTTTTCATTAGATTTTTCTAAGAAGATATAATCCAGGTCTTTGCTTATTCTTTTAAATTTTGCATAAAACAATGTAGATTGCAGTGGTTTCCAATTTTAGTTTCCTAGAATGGTCATGTGCATAATAATCCCATTATCTTCTTTTATTCTCTTTTCCATATAATCTCTTTCTTTCCCTTCATGATCCCCTTTCTGGTTTGATGACCTACCCCACATCAACATACACACACACACACTTTAATATATGTTCTACATATGACAGAAAACGTTCAATATTTTCTCATTGAGTCCGGCTTATTTCATTTAACATAGTAATTTTCAGTTCCATCCATTTCCCTGCAAATACCACAATTTTATTTTGTGTTGTGGCTGAATAAAATTCCATTATGTACATGCACCACATGTGGGGACGTATTCCTATGTATCCAGGCTGGTTTTATTTCCACACTGTTGTGAGTAGTGGCAAAATAAACATGATGTGCAACTATTTCTGTTGTGTATTGACTAGATATTAGTTCTGCCTGTCTGTAGCTGGCAGGATTCTCTGTCATTCTGCAGGGTCCTCTGCTCGCCGGTGGTCATCTCCCTTTCTGTACAGAAGAAGCTTTTTAGCTTCCTGTATTCTCATCTGCCATTTTTTTGAGATTGTTTTCTAGACTCTAATTTTAGAGCCATTTCCAGATATCCTTTGCTTGTATCTTTATCTTGAAGTATTTTTGCTCCGGCAGTGGCAAAGTTTTAGGACTTTGATTAAAGGTTTTGTTTTTTTTTTTGGAATTAACTTTTGGGCTGTGTAAGAAATATGGGTCTAGTGTCACGCTTTTATGTGTTTTCCGAACACTGTTTGCAAATAAGGCTTTTTCTCTGGTGTATTTGACTCTTATTTTAAAGATTTGGCATAGCCATGTAGGTTTGGTTTTGGATCTTTTATTCTATGCTATTGTCTGGTTTTGCTATGTTGTAAGAGTCTAACAGAGAATGAAGTATGAGATACCTCCGGCAGTGTTCTTTTTGTTCAGGGTTGCTTTGGCTATACAGGTATTTCCGTGTGAATTTTAAAATCATTTAAAAAATCTCATTTATTTTTATTTTATGTATATGTATATTTTGTCTGCATGTGTGTATATGCACCAAGCATGTGCCTGGTGTCAGCTCCCCTGGAATTGAAGTTTGGGATGATTGTGAGCTTGGAATTGATCTGGGCCCTTCACAAGAGCAGCAAGTGCTCTTAACCTCTGAGCCCCCTTTCCAGGCCTAGAATTACCTTTTTCTAATTCTGCAAAGAGTATCATCAAGAACTAGGTAGGGATTGTGTTGAAAATTAATTTTCCCAACATTGGTTTTCCTTATCCATGAGCACTGGATGTCTCATCAGCGTCTGAGGGCTTCAGTATATCAACATATCTATTGTAGAGATTTGTCACCAACCTGGTTAAGTTTATTCCTGGGTATTTATTGATTTATTTTTGAAGGTATTGTGAGTGGAACTCCCCACGGATTTCTTTCTCAGCAAATGTGTTATCTATACATAGAAAAACTATTGACTCTTTAATGTTGATATTGTATCCTGTTTCTTTGCTGAGAGTATTTATCAGGCCTAAAAGTTTTCTGGTGAAGTGGTAAAGTCTCCAAGGTATAGAGATATACTACCTGTAAATAAAAATATTTTGATTCTATCCATTGCTATTTGTATCTTTTTAATTTTTCTCTTGTTACTAGGATTTCTAGTGCTATACTGAACAAGAGTGGAGACGGTTAGCACCCTTGTCTCTTTCCCAAGTTTAAAGGAAATTAAAGGAAAAACTGAAGACAAAAAATGGTAATACTTCAGTCTTGCATGCCTTGGTCTGTGCATCTCTTTTTAGAGAACTCCATAGTACTGTTTTGATCGTATCTTCAGACTTCCTACCCTGTGCTCTCTGTGGTCTTGTAAACAATTCTCTTCTGATAGGAACATAAATGGTGGTTTGAATGAGAAATGAGAATTTTAAAATTCACACAGAAGTACATGAGACCCCCGTAGACTCGTGGATTTGAACACAGGCTCTCCAGCTGGTGTTGCTGTTTGGGGAGTCATGTAAACTGTAGGAGATGGAGGCTTTCTAGAGGAAGGAGAAAGAGTCTCGGGGCAGGCTCTGAGGGCTTATTGTCTCAGCCCATTTCTTCCTCTCCCTTTGCCTTCTGTGTGTGGATGAAAGTCAGCTTAGCAGTTCTGCCAGGCCTTCACCACCACGACAGACTTTAGTGCTCTCTAAATGCAAGCAAAACACAAAACAAAACAAAAAACCTTCCATCACTTTTGCTCATGGTGTTTTAACACAGCAACAGAAAAGCAACTGATAAATGCCATTGTTCATATCGAAAGGTGAAGGCTTGTTCTACCCTTCCCTTTACTCCAGCCTGGCCTTGATTTTTCCCAGCTCAGAGGATGTGGCAGACTCGGTGCTGTTGTGCTTCAGAGGCCATTTTCTGTTAATAGTGAGTGCACTCTCCCCTTTCAAACGCTTGCTATTGGGATGCTTCATTCAAAAGCTCTCAAAGCATATATGCCTTGAGAATGTCATCCCTTGCTGAGAGTTGGGGTGTAGTACAGGTGGCAGTGCCGGGGAACACTCCTCTGATGGCTAGAATCTGAGAACCAGGTGAGTGAGGCTTCTCAGAGGTCCTGCCCAGTTAACCCTTCAGACGCCGAAGCCTACCTTCATGTGTCGCTGTGAGGAAGAGCATCCAGCTAAGGCTGCAGGATCATGAAAGATAGTGACAAATTATTCTCTTAAACCACTTTCTGACTTCACGGTAGGCTTGTTAGGTCGCAGCAATATACTTTGGCCATCATTGCTCCTTATTCTAGCAGGGCTTCCTGCTATTAATGTCTTTCTGTATGTCATGACGAGGAAGTTCCCATTAAAATGTTGAAACAGCGGATAACTTTTGTAGAAGAGGAAAATGAGGCCCAGGGTAAATCTCCCCAAGGTCAAACCAGAAGCAAATAAATGTTTGATAGATATGCAAACCTCTATCCCTTTTACCACTGTGGTATTCTCTACGCTCAGTCCGTGCAAAGGAATACCAGATACTCTTCTGTGTTGCCTGATGGCTGAAGAGCAGGTGGGAAGCCCCAGTTAGATGCTGTGTTCCCTGAGACTAAGGAAGAGGTTTTCAAAGTCCACAGCGAAGTGTTTGGCATAGTCAGAGGATCTGCAAGGCTGGGGGTGTCACTAGAAACCTGATTTCTGATAAAAGAGCCTATCTCATTATTCCCAATATCTTTCAAGTTTCCTTATATAGATTTTGGATCTACTTGACTCTGATATGTGATGTTTTTATTTATTTGTATTATATAGATTTTGGACCTAGCTGACTTTGATGTTTTTATTTATTTGTAAGGATTTTTAAATTATGAAACTTGATAAATTAAATAATCATTTCAAGTTAAATATTTAAAATATTTTAAAAGCACATCCTAGGCTTGTATAATGGGATACCCATTATGACAATTCTATCTTAGCAAGAACTTGATGCTTCCGATCGCCCCTCTGCAGGCATCACCATCTGTTACTCTCAGCATCATCCCAAAGATTCCAAATGAGCAGACAGTAGACAGACTAGGAGGTGGCTGGAAAGGAATCCTCTTCCCACATGGTTGACTTTGTCTAGGGCTAGTTGAAATAGCTGGGACCAGGAGTGACATTGATAACCTTGATTAGTAGGAGGACTGTCTCACTAGATATAGATTGAGACTTTGCTAAGTGAAAGGCAGGGTAGACATTTTTATTTTCTAGGGGTGATTAGGAAGTTTGATTCAGCTTCCATTTGGGCAGGGAGAAGAACTTGACCTACTGTGTAAAAGTTATAAGTAGTGGGAACTTGCTGTGGTTGAGGCTGGCTGGGGAAATTGTCTGGAGGAGGGAGGCAATAGGATCTAATCTGCCGTGCAAGGGAAAGGAAGCAGGCTGGTGGCGAGGAGGAGCAGGAGGGGAAAGGTGGGGAGAAGATGGAAGAGGAAAAGCAGCACTAAACAGTCTGAAAATGCCACGAAGCCAACGGCTGTGTATGTAATAAAAACTGGAGATAATAAAGATAAAAAGAGGGACATCATTACCATAGTCCATGTTTGGAGTAGATATGAATTTTGAGAATTTAAGAAAAAGAGTGTGTCCTTAAAAGAGACAAGACTGTTAGAGGTTCTAGGCCATTTCATCCAATTTACAAAAGTTTCAGTGTGGATTACTATAGCTTGTAAATCCGAGTTGGAGATTTAAGCTTCTCCTCTCTACCTTGCACTTTCTTCCCGTAATTATACCATTAACTGAAGCTTAGCTCTGAAAGTGGCTTTTTGGGGTGGGGCTTCTTTCCTTTATGTTGAAAATTTTCTTTCCCTTGCCTAAATTGCTTCATCTCAGAACTGTAACAAACTGAATTTAACGTTTAAAAAATGCCATACATTGTCTCACAGTATATTCACGAGAACAGGTGTTTCTATTGAACGTAGAGCCTTGGTGGAGCATAGGAACACACTCTGAGTTGGGGATTAGATACAGTGTATGGAAATTCTGTAGTTTTCATCGTAAGGATAACGATCTTTTTTTTTTTAACAAAGGCTTTTTGAAAGAAAATAAAAGAGACTTAACGATGTCATCACCAAAAACATTTTTGATTGTATTTCATCAATCCTGTATTTTTTTTTCTAAAAGACAGTAAAAACTTATTGCCACATGTCTGAAAAGAAAGCCTATTGCTAAGCCTTTTGTTTTATCTTATAGCTTAATGTCTTTATTTTGGGAAAAGAGTGTGATTTGGATGAGATTTTCCTCAATGACATTACTAGCTACCATCAAAACCAGCATGCCAGGAACATTACCTTCTGGGATGATCTCTGATCAGCTGTTCCGTACAATAAAAATAAAGCCTCTGCCATTCGGTATTGTTATATGATTAATCTCACCTGCTTTTGGAAACTGAAATAGATGCTCACGTATTCAGAGTATGTGGGGGGCAGTGTGCACCCGTTGCTTTGGGGCCATCCTTTGTCACACGGAATTATAATTTAGGTAGTTAAACACAGTTGTCAATGTTTACTCAAAGTCATCTTTCCTTAACTACAGGTACCTGCTAGCTGATCTGTGAAGAGCTCTATCCACAAAACACTCTCAGATAAGCAGCAAGAAGCGTGGGTATTGTCATCTGCAGTGATGAAATATCATGTTCAGCTCTCCATTTTCAGTCAGTGCTCACAGCAATATTCATAATTATAAGACATAGTCTCGTTTATATTTATCAATGGGTATGGAGAAAGCAGAGAGAAAAGGGGCCATTTTCTCTTCTGCTTGTCATATTTCTGTTAGACTTACTGTTTTCGGTCCCTTAGTTTTCAGAAAATCCAGTTTGCTATGAAGGAGAAAGCTGTGTGGAGAGGGATACCTTCCTCTCTGCCATGGAAATGAAGTATTTATTGCTGATCTTTGTAACACAAGTCTTTATCTTTAATAAAAGGCTACATGGGAGGTTGTATTTATTTTTTATTCTTTTACTTTATGTAAAAAATTATGCCAGGTAACTTTTGGAGTCATTCCGGTTTTCCAATTACCTGAATGACATAAAAATATATACCATTTCCTTATTTATCAAAAATCTCTTGTAGAAAACCTCTTCCCTCCTGGGTCTCAGGGTTTTGGTGGACGCACCAGGTGATGGTGTAATCTTCAGCATGTGGCTCAGTGCCTCCTGAGAGGAAACATTTCAGTGTTTGGTGAATGAGCGAATGTGAGCAAAAATGATAGTGTGAGAAGCACCTTTACTGGTTTTGGTGTCCTGAGTTTCCTGTACTTGGAAGCACGAATGTTAGGTAGGCGATAGAAGCTGTTTGTCCAGTAAAAGCGGTGCTTTGTCTAGACTGATCCATGGGAAATAATATGGAGGAACCACACCATTTGACCATTTCCCTGGGTTGGTTTTCTTACCCTTGTGCATAATAGTATAATCAGCAGAGGGCCAAAGAATGAATTCACACAGGGCAGCTTCTGTACGGCTGTTAAACCTGTTAAACGGCAGGACTGCCAGTATCCCATCACTAGGAAAAGCGCGATTACACTTTCCTGCTTCAGAAAACGGAAAGGCTTCCCAGTGGTTTGGATGGAGTTTGAGAGGGTTGTGGAATGCAGAACCAGTGTTTCCCTACCATTGGCCTGTCCCTTTAGCACTGAGAGGAAAGAGTCCTGCAAGCCTTTGTGACAATGTCACCTTGAACAGTTCTGCACTAGAGGTAGCGTGTGTAGATTTAGACTGAATTGCAACCTAGCTCTAAATGCATATTTGGAATAATTAGAATTATAAACTAAGCATACATTTTTGGTTTGGGTTTATAACTTCTCCCCAATATCCTGGTGAGTTTTAAATGAACAATAACAGGGATTGTCACCAGCCACCAACTCACTGCAATAGGATTAGTAGAGATTTTGAATGTGGTGAAATGATGAAGGATCACATCAGAGCAATGGTTCATTTGCCATTTCTATTTTCTTCAGCCTAATCTAAACAGATAACTAGCTGTCTCCAAACCTTGCAATCAGAATTCCATTTTGAGAAATTTCAATGAAAGTTGACCTTCAACACCTGACCCCTGTAAGTGTTTTGTCAATGAGAAGAAGCCTTGGGGACAAGCCACACAGAATTGCGAATATAACTGTTCAGTGGACCAGAATGATCTTTTGCAATTCACATGGGCTGTGTTCTTGCCTGACGTCACCGGGGCTCTATTCCAGGAAGACTGGCAAGATAATAAAGCATCCCCACCCAACAGCCCCCAGAGTTAATTGTTGATTGGATACAGGGTACTTGGACTGAGCTGTGGCCCACGCACACTCAGCAGGCTATGGAGGCAGCTACCACTCCCAATTGCTGATTTATTTGCTTGGCGACTTTGTAAGACACCACGGAGAATGCAACTACCCTTGGGTGCTTTACCATAAAGCAGAGAAGTCTGATGGTTAATCCCAGCATGAGGCCTAGCAGGGTGCTAACCAGGGTCACCAAAGTGCAGCATGCCAAGCTAAAGGCTGCAGATTGACAAAATTGCATGGAACTTTTGTTTACAACTATTAATTCTTGCATCTTCATTCTCTTCCAACATTAGACTAAAGCAAGTTTCAGCACATACCTATGGAGTGCCAACTAGAAGACTCTCATTTCGTGGAGTTCAAGGCAAGGTTCAGCTGGTTGGCTAGTCCTCGGGGATCCCTGATGTATTATAGCAGACAGCAGACATGAGGGAGCTGTCAGTGGGCCACAGGGGCTTTCCTTTCCCCACTTTATCCCCTTCCTGGTTCTTGCCAAATCTGCTTTCCGTTTGAAGGTGATTGAAATGGGTCTCCCAGTTACCTGTCAAGTGAAACGCCTGTGAGTTAGCTTTCTTTTCCTTTCAGTTGGTGCAAGAAAGTGAATTTTTTTATTTTAAATCTGGATCATTTTAGCAGACTGGAGATGACCAAATCAGCATCTGATTTGCCCACAATTAATGGAAAAGTGCCGTCAGGTGCACGGCATGAAATTTGTGTTAGAAAGATGGTCCTTTAGTGCCAAAAGTTTGTTGTAGGTAATGACCTCTCTGGGGTACTCAGACAGTCTCTGGAAAACATTATGAGGAATTATACCAGCTTAGGTTCGGCTAGACTGGTCTCTTCTAAAATCTCAAGATGCTTCAGCATGGAGATCATCTCATTCATGTTCATAACAGCCGGAAGAAGTAGCTTGCCGCAGGTGCTCCTCACGAAGAGAGAAGATCAGGAGCAGGAAGGAACCAGAGCACCGCATAATGCTGGTGTTTTAGTGTATTTTTCTTTCCTGGTAGATGAAAAAAAATCTCACAAACATCTCAACTTACTGGAACACAAGAAAGATAGGACGGCGGAGGCAATGTATGCAGTGGGAGGATAGCAACCATTTTGTACCAAAGGAACTTTAATGAAAGCTAAATTTCTATTATATCCTATGCATTACGTGTGTATGTGTTTCTGAATTGAAAGGACTATGAAGGAAAAAGAATTTGTTCTGAAAAATGAGTTAAAATAATCTTAATCCCTAAAAATTGGGAGTTTAACTTGCCTAGAAGCATGGAACAGAACCAGATGTTGTTTTCTGGGGGAAGCAGCCTGACGTGAGTACTTTGGTCATGGAATCTGGAGTTGAGCCAACCTTAAAGCATTGTTATGTCAGAGATGGTGTGGAGGAAGGTGATGTAAAGTTACAGAAAAAGTTGGACTCTAGAGAAAAGGTGTTTGCTAAATTAACTACACTGTCAATAGACTTTGAGTTATAGTTGAAGAAGTGTTAGATGAAACTTTATTAGATAGGATACAGGCAGCAGGAAATCTGGAACTATAATGACAGTCAATACAGGAGTCTGTAGAGTCTGCTGTGAATACGGGAGTCTGTAGAGTCTGCCGTGAGCCGGGGCAACTGATCAGAGTGGCTGGCAGGGTGACAGTAGCAAGAACACAGGGTCTTTCTGTCTTTTTTAAAATATAGTTTTGAGATTGTAGGCTTTTCATTTTATGGTCTCAGATGACAATTCTTATTTTATCGTCAGTGGGGATGGGGAGAAGATGCGGAAAATATTTCAAATTCCAAGTGCTCAAACCATAATCCAACATTTCATGCTGGATCCACAGTCTGTTGGACAAGATGCAGTTGCATGGCCGGACCTAACTTCAGAAGAGGTTGGGAAAAGAGCTAGATGCAGGCAACTCTGTGTCCAGCTAAAATGTGAAAGGCTGAATACTAAATCAAGGAGAAAATGAACACAGAAAAGCCAACAGTTGACAGCTCAGGAGTGCCGTGGTAAACATATTATCTACACTGAGACATAAACCCTGTGATTGTCCTACAGAAGTGGCTCTCAACAATCCTAATGCTGCAACCCTTTAATACATTTCCTCATGCTGTAATAACTCCACCCATTAAATTATTTTGTTGCTACTTCATAACTAATTTTTCTATTGTTATAAATTGTAACATAAATATCTGTCTTTTCTGATAGTCTTTGGAGGTCATTTGAGCCTCCAGGTTGAGGGCCACTTTTTTATAGCTAAGCATTATCCAGTCTCTTTCCTGGATATTATTACTGGCAATTGTATACTCTAATCATCCTATTGAGACTTGCAAAATAGTTATTAGGATAGTTAATTATGTATTTCTTCCAAGGACACAAGTAAGCCCATCACTTTTTCCTATGCTCCTCGATATTTTGCATTGGGGCAGTCATATTGTCCGAAGGGAAACATCTTAAAACACACAATGAGTCCACCTTCCAACTGTGAAATAGTAAAACTTGCAGTATAGAATCTACTCTGTATTATTAAATCAAAGGTGTCACATGTGGTGGGATCAGATGTATCATTTAACTGCAAAAGAGTGTGGTGGGGAAAAAAATCTCCACAGAGCTAGAGTACCAAACATAAAGGGATATGGTTGCCCTTTTATTTTGCAAGCATTGAAACACCTTTTAGAAAAAGGAATTTCTTCAGCATACTTCAAACAAGTTTTTATTTAGAGAAAAATCCTGGTTAATATTGTTAGAAAGTAGTCATGCTGTATCCATAAAAAGCCTGTATTTTTGCAAAATGGATTTTGGATTACTCTTCATTCTGTTCTATGGTAATTTATCTGAAGAAAGTAAGTACTGACAAAACATGTGCCTTTTCTTGTTTTCCTGGGAGTCTTGTGTTATGTTAGTACTGAGTATAGACAGGGTTTGGGAGTAGAGTGAGTGCATTAGGTGGAGAAGGAGACTGAGACTTGAAATTTGTTATGACTGTGAGTGAAAGACTACAGAGCTGGAAGGAAGCAAATATTCAAAGACATAAATTATGGCCAGGAAATCAAGTAACCACATGAGGCAGAAGCTAATTGAAGAGGTTTTGGGAATCCAGCATTCACTAGTGTCAATTAGAGCTGTAAAGTGGGTGAGGTTGTTAGAGAGAGATGGAGAAGAGCCAATCCAGGCAAATCTGAGGTCCACCCAGAGAGGGAAGAGCCAGTAAAGATACTGAGAGCACATGTGAAGGGCAAACCTATATCACATGATTTCAGAATAAGAGGGATCACAAGGGTCAGGGCTCATAATGAACACTGGGTTTGAAAGGAAAAATTTTAAGATGATAATGAAGGCAGAGAATTATGAATTGATGGAGCTCATTGGTGGAGTTTATGCCTAGAAGCCTAATGGAGTGGAAGTCAGGGGTCCTACAGAAATGTAGTTTCCTCATACTGTGGGACAATGGTCTTGTATCCTGTAAAGATTTGTCACTTGTACTGGTTTAAAAAAAATGCTGATTGGCCAGTAGCCAGGCAGGAAGTATAGGCAGGGCGACCAGAATAGGAGAATTCTGGGAAGAGG
>LOEQ01007196.1:31741-45576 GCA_001685075.1 Bramus lutescens | reverse complement strand
AAAAGAAAGGAGGAAAGGAAAGAAAATAGGAGAAATGAAAGTCACCATTAAACTGCAAAGCTATGCACTGAAGGCATGCTGACACAACTCTCCATCACCTGAGGCCATGCTACCTCTAGCTCTCAGAGGTCGAAAGATCAAAGACCTTCTCCCTGTTGGTACTGAAGCTATACTGCTTGCCATCTCAGGGTTGGCATCTGGGTGAGTATCCCTGGGCAGGAAGAGCCACCCAGAGTGAAAGCCCATAGAGTGATGAGGTCAGAGTGTAGAAAAACAGGCAAAGAGAAAAGAGAATTGCTGAAGATAAATCCAGGATCATTCTAAAGCATACAGGGATTAGTGCTAAGACAGAGAGCCTTAGAATCAATTTTAGCATTTAACAAAAACTTTTTAAAATTCAAAATCATTATAGTGGAAATCTTTAAGCATCTTATAAACTACATATAAGCATAGGGTACAAAAAGAAGCAAATTCAAATAAATAAACAAGAATGAAAATGAACCAATTAGAAACTTAAGAAGCTGGCACTCCCTGCTCAACCACAGGCCACACCTGCCAGAAAACCAAGCAGATTGCCCACAGACCTTCTCTGCTCGCTGTTTCCCCATGCATAGTTCTTCAGTCTTATCCCTAGGGCTGCAATAGAACTCCCTTCCCCCCTACCCACATCTTCTGTGGATCCCACAGAACGTCTCCTCCTAATGCCACCCCCAACTTCTCACTGTATTCCAACCTCCAACACCAGCAGGCATTCCCTGTGAACACACCAGCTGAGCAAGCCAATGAAACAGGCTTTCACACTCTACGACCATCCCACTCTCCAAAACTCCAGAGAGAAACAGAAGCCAAAACACAAAACACCTACCCAACAAAGACATACTCAGAAATCAGCACCTAGGCCTATAATCATCCCCAAACCAGATGCCTAGGCACCAGCGTAAGAACATAATCACTAACAGCTAGAGTACTGTGTCTCCGCTAGAGCCCAGGTATCCTCCTACCACAGCAGGCCCTGAATATCACAACATAGTTGAAGAACAAAAATGACTTTAAAACCAGCTATATGAATATGATAGAGGTGTTTATAAGGCGATTAATAAATCCCTCATAGAAACACAGGAAAAATACAATTAGAGGAAGTGAATAAATCCATTAAAGAAAATACACAACAAACAGTTGAATAAAACTGTTCAACACCTGGAAATGGAAATAGAATCAATAAAGAAAACATAAGCTGAGGAAATTCTGAAATTGAAATATTTAGGAATTTGAACAGGATCTATAGAGGCAAGCTTCACTAACAGAATAACAAGAAATAGAAGAAAGAATCTCAGGCAACAAAGATTTAGAAGAAATGGATGCATCAGGCAAAGAAAATATTTAATTTGAAAAATTCCTGACACAAAAACCTCCAGGAGATCTTAGACACTGTGAAAAGACAAAATCTAAGAATAATATCAATAGAGGAGAGAAAAGGATCCCAGCTCAAAGGCGTAGAAAGTGTTTTCAATAAAACTGCATAAAAAAAAGAAAAAGAAAATTCTAACTTAAAGAAGGAGATGCCTATAAAGGTATAAGAAATATTGCAAGCACCAAATAAGTTGGCCCAAAAAAAGAAAGATCCCTCCTAAGAGGAAAAAAAGACGGGGGAGTGAGAATTGGGATTAGTATGTAAAACAAAATAGATAGATTTTTCTTTTTAAAAAATGAAAATAAAAAAGGAAGAAAAAAGTAAAACATACTGTACATACAAAAAAAGGAAAGAAATTTTCTCCTTGAAACATAATATTCAAAACACTAAACATACAGAGTAAAGAAAAATATTAAAAGCTATAAGGGAAAATCCAAGTAACATATGAAAGCAGACTTAATAGAATTACACCTGACTTCTCAAGGGAGATGCCAGAAGCCCCTAGAGAGAGAAGTGCTCCAGACTCTAGAGAACAGATGCCAGACCAGACTACTATACCCAGCAAAACTGTCAACCACTATTAATGGAGAAAATAAGATACTCCATTATAAAGTCAAATTTAAATTATATTTATAGATTCAGCCCTGCAGTAGGTGCTAGAAAGAAAACTCTAATCCAAGGAGGTTGACTACACCCAGGAAAATAATCTCCTGCCATTAGAAGGGAAGCATACACACACAACAACAACAACAATAGAAACAACAAAATATTAGGACCCAACTGTTGGTCATTGATGTTTCTCATTATCAGTGGTCTTTATTCCCCAACAAAGAGACATAAAGTAATAGAATAAGTACAAAAACAGGATCTGCCCTTCTACTGCATCCAAGAACTTCACATCAACACAAGTGTCTAAGGGTTTCTATCACTTCAACAAAACACCACAACCAAAAGCAACTGGGAAGGTAAGGGTTTATTTGACTTACACTTCCACATTGCTGTTCATCACTGACTTGTTTCTCCTGGTTTGCTAACCCTGCTTTCTTATAAAACCCAGAACCACCAGAATAGAGGTGGCATCACCCACCATGGGCTGGGCCCTCCCCCATTGATCACTAATGGAGAAAATGCCTTACAGCTGGATCTCATAGAGACATTTCCTCAACTGAGGCTCCTTCCTCTCTGATGACTTTAGCTTGTGTCAAGTTGGCACACAAACACAACCAGTATACGTGACCTCTTGTCAACTTGACACACAAATGCATTACTATTAAGTCACAACCCTTCCTTTCTTATTCATCCCTGAGATTTCACGTTGAAATCATAAATAATTTTGAAAGTCCCACAGTTTTTACATATTCAAACGCATCAAAGTTTCAGTCCCTTTGAAGTATATAATCTCTTTTAAAAGTTCAAGTCTTGCATCAGTCCGGAGCCTTCAACTGCCACTGAGGCTGCACCTTCACTAATGGCTTCTCCTGGCCTNATTAGATTTTTAAAAAAAAATACCAATCCAAGTTCCCACTCCCTCCCCTCCTCCTCTCCTCCCCTCCTTATGCCCTCCTCCTCCCCTTCCTCTTCCTCCCCTCCCCTCCACACAGCCTCCCAACCCACCCCCTCCAATCCTCAAAGAGGGTAAGTCTTAATCAATGCTAATTTCTTAGCTCCAGGTGATCAGCATCAATTGCTCCAGTAACATAAAAGTTTCAGTTTAGTAGTTCTGGTATCATGTTAATCACAGCTGATTCTTCACCCCCAGGTAACCAGAACTACAGGATCTTAATTCAAATTAGCAAATGGTTCTGACAGGGTCTTTAAACTTCCCTCTGAAACTTCACAAGCTGCCTGTCTTCTGCTGTACTCTCAACATTACTTGATAATCTTTCAAGTTCCTACAGGACATGAAGTCTCAACACTTAATGGCTTTTCTAACCTAAAGTTCCAAGGTCTTTCCACAATCCTTCCAAAACATGGTCAGGTATGTCACATCAATACCCCTCTACACCAGTATCAACTTGTCTTAGTTAGGGTATCTATTTCTTCATCAAAACACCATGACCAAAAAGCAAGTTAGGAAGGTCAGGGTTTAATTGGCTTACACTTTCCCATTGCTCTTCATCAATGAAGAAGTTAGGACGGGAACTCAGGGCATTAGCCTGGAGGCAAAAGATGATGCAGAGGCCATGGAGGGGCGCCACTTAATGGTTTGCTTCCCCTGGCTTGCTCAGTCTGCTTTCTTTTAGAATCCAGGACCACCAGCCCAGAAATGGCTTCACCTACCATGAGTTGGGCCCTCCCCAACTGATCATTAATGAGATAATAATGCCTTACAGCTGGACCTCATGGAGTCATTTCCTCAGGTGAGGCTCCTTCCTCAACGATGACTCTACTTATGTCAAACTGACACACAAAACCAGCCAGTACGTTAAGGATAGATATTACTTCAAGGTAAAATATTGGAAAGAGATATTCTAAGCAAATGGACTAAGAAGGAAGCTGCTTTAACCATTTTAATACGTAAGAAAACAAATTTCAAACCAAAATTAATAAGAGAGATGGGGGAAAATATTACATATTCGCCAAAAGAAAAATCCACCATAATGACATTTCATTTTTTAACATGTATGCCCCTAAGACAAGGTCACCCACTTTGTAAAAGAAACCAACGCTCTACAGTTTAAATCACGTACTGACCTTCACATAGTAATCACGGGAGATATCGATACTCCACTCTCAGTGACGGACAGAAACTAAACAGAGAAATACTGGAGCTAACAAATGTTCTAAGCCTGAAAAAACCTAACAGATATTTACAAATATTCATCAAGTTATTTCACTTGGGATGGCAATGTTTCTAACAAAAGTTATAGTCTATTTAGCAGAATCCCTGGTACCAAACATAAGTATCCTCCATTTGAGCCCTTAGTTAGGGTAGCCCAAGTGACACCCAATACAATATAGACTATTGCTGCTGCAGCTTAGTTGCCGCTCAGAGGCTGAAGGTAAGTCCCTGTTGCTGGAAATGTTGCACATGCAGGACACAGAACTCAGACAATTTCAGCTGGATCTAACCTGAAAATCGCCTTTCTATTGTAAGTCCTAACCAGCTATGATGCCTATGAATCACAGTGGCCATCATGGCAAAGCATGTCTAAAGGTGCAATAGTGGCATTCATATGTGGGTGGTAACCAATGACTGTCTAATCAGATGTACATCTGGCTCATCAGGAGGGAAGTCATGGTCGCCTAGATTAGTGAGGTCATGGTTCTTAATAAAAAAGCCTAACTCTGCTACTTTCGTATACCAGCATAATTTCTAACTACATTTTTAATCATATCCTCATACTGACACTTAAGTGTAACTCTCACCCCACATTAAGGACACTTCCCTTTACACCAAATGGGAGCTATCACAATAAAATACAACTGGACAGTGCAGAGATCAATGGATCTTAGGAAGCCCAGCCTCAAAAGACATTTCTACAGCTCCTGCATGGTCTTAGTCACCGTCCTATTTCTGTGATAAGACACTATAACTAAGGCAACTTACAAAAAAAAAAGCATTTAATTGAGAACTTACAATTTCAGCGGGTGTGTAAATGACCATCATGGCAGGCAGGCATAGTGCTGGAAAAAAAAGGCTGAGAGCTTACATTTGCAAGAAGAAGGTGGTGTGCAAAAGAGCTTCCATGGTAGAAAATTAAACTGGGCATGTTTTTGTCTGAAGGTCAATTATTCACTAATGTAAGCCAAACTGTGCTATTAACCACATACTTATGAATGAGAAAATATGGCTGGGGTTTGAGATATAACTCATTTGTGAAAAGCACTGGATGCTCACCCAGGTACAATTCCTAGAACCCCCATGCTGGCTCACAACTACAACGCTAGGGAATCTGCCACATCTTCTGAACTCTTTGACACGGCCAGCGTAATTGGTAGTGCACAGACATATATATGCAAAATCCCATACACATAAAATCAAAGAAACAAAATCTTTTAAAAGAAAGTGTTGACATCCAAAGCTTGTCTATTCAGATGGGTATAAATTTGGGGAAGAGCAGAATCTCCTCTTTATATTCAAATGCTTCCTGTTTAAAATATTCGTTTTTTTTTTGCAAATTAGGATACATGTTTCGCCTCCACTCCAGAACTGTAGTCGTAATTAACCCTTTTCTGCAGCTGATGGATTGCCAGAAATTTTCTCTAAGGTAGAATGATCATCATTAAATTCCTCTTCTTGTAAAGCCTGCACTACGTGTCTTCTAGTGGACTGGTCCATACTATGATTAACTAGGAAACATTCTATTGGGTTGGGAATAAGGAGTCATCGTTCAGTGGATGCAGAATTCTAGTTTAGAGGGAAAAAAAAAACAGTTTTGGAGATGGTAGCAAAATAGCATGAATGAACCTGCTATTACTAAATTGTGTGCTTAAAAACACATGGAAATGCCCACGTTTACACTGCCTGTTGTGTCACAATAGAAATGTCACCCTTACATGCTGAATAACTTCCTCCGTGTCAAAGAAGGAACTCAGTAGTGTCTGTTGCATGCCAAGAATGACTTCATGGTCATGGCTGTGACTCAAGACAAGGCATTGTCTTAGAGGTTCCTGGGTTGTGGTTACCCAACTGAAAGTATCAGGCCCGTGTGGCCCCCTCCAAGGGGAAACCCACCTGCCATCAGGACATAGCACCAGCCCTTGCAAAGCTCTCCCCTCCTGCCCAGGCAGCTGAAACTGCCCTGTCGTTTCTTTTAGCCTCTTCACTGGAGGCCATTGTGGGAATTTCTCTCACAGCAATTGTTTGATCCTCTGGGGCTCACGCTACTACTAGGATAAATCAGGGGATTCTAGGCTGAGAAGCTTTGAAAAGCACCATGACCCGCCCCCAACACCGGCACAGCTGCTCACAAGACAGACTCACGAATGCTGCAGGCGGTATGGCCCTTTAAATCTCTCTCCAAATTCCATCCCTTGGGAAGAGTTCTCCTAAATAACGCCAGCTTAGAGTCTAAATGGAACAACTTTCTTAAGTCAGTTTTGTTCTCCCTGGCCTTTGCTAAAGTAAGATAGGAAAGAGGGGAGTTGGTTGTCTATGCTTATTTCCTTACAATATTTTATGTTATCTATTCTTCGAGAATTTCATACGTTTGTGCGATGGGTTCTGATCATATCTACTCCCTCACCCCTTATCCAGCTTCTCCGCAGCAACCCCCACCTCCCTCTCTCAAGTTCGTATTTCATTCACGGTTTTCCCCCTTGTATGACCCACTGAGTCCAGCTATGGTTGCTGGAATGCACAAGGCTGTTCAGCCCGTTCACTGTAGCAAAGGCCATGACAATGACTGACAGAAGACAGAAAGTTAGTTTCTAAAGGACATTGCTAATCATAAAATCAGATCTTTTTCCATATCTTTCAGAGCAAAAGAATTCCTATTCTCAGAACTTCCCCTAAGTTTGAATTTCCCTTCTTTACATAAAATACATATAATTTAAAATTTTTCTCCCAAAGAAAATTTATTAAGTTTCTCCTGAAACAACAAAGAAGAGAACACTCAGATTATTTTATTAATTTATTACATCATGGACCATGTTATTATAGTTATCATATTATCATTATCAGGTTAAAGGGAAAGTTTATACTCTGAATTTACACACAGGGATTCATTGTGCCTCAGAGTTGCTAGTACTGCGTTTGTGGTCAATTTACCTTCGTCGGTCATTTTTCTTATTTATATTGATCTTAGCCTATTAGTCCAGATTTTACCATCATGAACCATCTTTCCTCTAGGTAATACCAACTAATTATTCTGATATAAAAGAAGACTAAATATGGGAGAAGAATAAATTAGAATGCATTTAATAACCTCATAAACATGACAAGATTTTTAAAATAAAAATGGTTGTGCACTTGAATATCTCAATTCAATATAGCTAACAAAACACACTGTCAATAATTACCCACAAAGGTAAATGTTCTCAGTATATGGTGTACTGACTTGCTGCTCCGTGTTTTAAAACCAGGTTATGATGCAAAGGCCCTTTGAGTTTGTATCACACACCAAGATACTTCATAACTCTAATAGAACGTCTATTTTATTCAGTTTTTTTTTTTGCAACTTCCCTTAAGTGGAAAAGGCAATGCAGGAGTCAGAACCCTCCATTGCGCAAGGAGTGTGAAATGTACCCTGCGGTTTCATCACATTGCAAGAGTCAGCCGTGTGCATTCAGGAGTGGGTATACTGTGCTGTGACACACAAGCCCAGAAGAGCAGCGCAGAGCACATGTTCACCATCACACTGATGATCTTAAAAGTAGAAATACCTCAAAAAAAATTAGTGTTTTACAGCAGGCACTCCCTGTAGCTCACAGCCTGCACTTTATACATAATCTCTGATCTGTTCTGGGCTCCAAACATCCCCAGTTAGGAGTGCAAACTCTCACTGCCAAGCAAGACCAACCAGATTCCTAAGCAATGATGAATGTGAAGAAAGGAGGGAACAGGGCATCTATGCCATGGCAAACCTGTTCTGACCAGTCCCCCAAGGTGATGAAATGTGTGACTGTCACAAGACTCAGTAATACTGTTATAATTGGGATGTACAGGGAATAGATGCCAGCTGCAGAAACAGTGTGGGCTTTGACAAGAAGTGTGTCGGAAGCAACTGCCAGCCCGTGCCCGCTGCCAACTCCACTCAGCTACAAATAGAAATGACGATGCACACTGGGCCACAGCTCTTGTAGTCTGCTTCATCAACCACTGTCCCAGGACTGAGGAGGATTTGGAATTCTGAAGGGCTCATGGTAGTCTTCAAATCAGAGACACACCGCAGAATTGTGCCACTCCATGGTACCCAGGACTCGCCTGTGTTAGCATCCCCAGAAAAGCATACCAAACCGAGCCTTCATCCTTACCCCAGACCTACTGAATCAAAATTTTTGAGGGCAATGCCTGGGAATGTGCATTTTCAAAAGATCATCCTATGTTGTTGCTTCCTAAGTGCATAGATTTGAAAGCTAAAGGTCACGCAAACCAATTTAAACACACACACACACACACACATACACAAAAGTACAAAGCAAGGTAAAGGAGAAGACAACTGCATTTTCTTTTGTTTTGGTCCATAATAATCTGCCAGGTGTTTTATATGCATCATTATTTCAGCACAAGATTGGATGGAAACCTAATCACTTGCTCAAGATGTGAAAACAATATTAAGAATAAGAAGGCGTGGCACATATCTTCCTAGAGCGCTGTTCATTCCGCTGCTTTCTTTCATGTTTGCAATAATTGTGGTGACATGAGGAACATTAAGAAAGAATAAAAGTGACGGCAGTTCTTTAGATGGGCCAAACATACAGCTAAAATTTTACACTCGTTAATATATTTAATCTCCATAACAAGACATAAGACATTATACTTACAGTTTTACCGTCCACAGAATGAAGTCGTGAGACATTTAGATTCCTAAGAACAGAAAGTAAGGGCTACACCTAGAAACAAGCGCATTCTGCCTGGTATTAAAGAGTGAGCCCCAGCCTGTGTTCTGTACCCCTTGGTGTGAACCACTGGGTCCACCTACAGGTTGCACCATCGTGGAAGGTGACCTGGCCTCTTTTTCCTGACTACCAGGTCTTGCCAAATGGTCCTCTCAGCAACTCTTTCAGGATGGTGTCACCAGTGTTCCCTCTTCAACGATGTTTACATGCTCGTGGCTTGGCAATAGGAATACAATGATATATAAAATAAACCTGGGGCTTCTGCCCTTGACGGTAAGTGTTGGGCTATACCAGTCTATACTATAGCACCACTTCCCATGACCAAAAGCTGATGATCTGAGATGACCCCATTTTCCCGTGGTCAACCCTTTATAATAGAAACAGCCCAATTCTTATTGCTTCCAAGGGTCCTTTGACTGAGACAAAGTGTAGTGTCTGTTTCTAACAGTTTCGTAAAATATATTAACTATATCAGTCTCTCAGTCTTTGCTAAGCTCTGTGAATTTTAGCAAATCCAGTTCCTTTATTACTAATAGCATCTAACAGGCTCAGATCCCACACTCAGAGAGGCCTGAGATCACTCTGTCAGAAATAAGAGTTGTCAAAGGAAAAAGCCCGTATACCTGGCTTTCACAAAAACAAAATTCTTTTTTGACTCAACAACTGAAAGTCTACAGGATTTTCTGCCTATATTTAGACTAGGGAGCCCAACGAGACTTTACAGAACTCGTTTAGCGTCCCTGTTTGCTGCAGTCTTTCATCGTATATTCTCAGCCGTTCGTCCAGCGCTGTAACAGGATGGCTTCCAGCAGCTAAAACCCCCACCTCTAAAACTATTTGTGGGCGCAAATGAAAGATGGAACTCGTTTTCAGACGTTTTCATCAAAATTCCAGGCTTGAGTCTCATGAGCCTAGTCCAGGAGCCAGCATGCAGCAATCTGTGTGTTCCGGCTAGAAAATAGGCCCGTGTGGAAAGAGTTCTGGACCCAAAGTGCCCAACTGAAAGGAGGTTAGCCGGCGATACTTCTCAAAAGGAAAAGCATGGTGCCGCTAGCAGAGGCCATGCAAACGTCTATAGAAAGCGTCTATAAAGTCTCCTAACTGGGACTTTGAGAACAACAGTGTTTGATGCAGTCTCCCCCCCCACACACACTACCCCCGTAGCTGAGGAGACATTGGCAGCACTGCCTTTATTAGGCAAGTCTCCACATTAACTTCTGAAAGTGCATGAACAAGAACGGCACCACCAGCTCTCTAGAACACTCCAGGCTCACCGTGAGTACTGACACCGTGCAGAACGACCACCTAGAGACAACCATACGACTGCATAGACTTCTGCAGAGAGCACTATGTGCTGGAAAATGCAGCCAAAGTCTCCATTCGAATGTCGCCTTCCCGGAATCTCAGAGCTTGCACTGCTGCCAGAGAGCTTCCTGAGGAGGAAGGAGGCTGAGCAGGTGTCTGCCCTTGGAAGCCCCCCGCCCCTTCCAGAACAAAGACTTTAAGCCCTAGATGGTAGGAGAGCCGCTGTTTCTCTCCTCTGCATAGACTGTTGCGTGGTCAAACATGTTCCTCCTCCCAGTCTGTGATATTGGACTTCTACTTATATACTTCCTGCACTTCACATCTTAATAGTGTCCATCCCGTCTAATGCCACCAGAAATAGTGTTTTCTATAACGAAGTGCACCGAAATGCACAGCCAAGGCACCATTCTAGCTAATCATTCTCTTGACAGCGTGTGCTGCAGAGGTCAAGACGCTGCCGCACCTTGAGAACAAGGAAGGGTCCGCCTGTTCCCGGCTTCACAGGGAGAGCTCACATGAGTCAAGAGGAAGCAAACATTGAAAAGAATGGGCGGCCTTCTAAAGGTATGCCTTTGGGTGATCCAAAAAGAATATATTTTTAAAATGCATATAAAATCAATAAGCAGACACCTCCTCACCAGCTTAAGAGTTAACTTTTCTGTGACATCAAATATCTTTTCAATATTCGAGACACTATGAATAAATTTTCCCGTCTCCTCTATTATTTCTGGTACTGATCACTCAAGCAGCTAATGGCCCCAAACTATCTCTATTGTAACATTTTGTTCCCTTCAGCTTCTTCTTTAATTCATTTTTTAGAAATCTATTGAAAGCTTAAATTTACAGTCTACCTGGCATGTTTACTTGGATAGAATCATGATTTCTGCATTTGTCTTCATTTTATTAGATAAATGAAATGCAGTGTGGTTCTTTTTTTTTAAATCTTGGCCACTTGTACAATGTCCTGTTGGATCAGTCAAAATATTAAGAAAAAAATTTAAATTATTTTACACTCAATGATAAGAAAAATTACTCTATTTTCAATTAGCATTTTAAAAAGTAAAACTGTCAAGATATTTCTATCTTTAATGTCTATATGCATGAAATTATTGTTATAAAGCTAAGAAACTAAAAAAATACATCTCACTGTGTTTTAAACTTAAGTCAGGCGGATAACATTTGAATTCACATATTTACATGAGGCTTACCAGAGTCATAATTACAGGTTTAAACTGTAGGACCAGAATTCTTTGTAAAATAAAAAATCCTTCGTTCATTACAGTTACAATGGGTAGATGCAATAAAATTTTCATCCGCAGACAAAGTAAGATATCATTTTATTTATTCTTTAGAATATCAGGACATTCCTAACATGCCATTATATTAGATTTATTCCAAGGAATAAAATGCAAAATCAAGACCCATATCATTTGCTTCTGGAGTCCTGGTGTGACTCACAAAGTATCTCCACGTTAATTGGAGTCTGCTTGTTCAGCATTTTATGACGGTACTGCCTTCTCAGAGTTCATTACACGGTTGCACAGGTTCTGAGAACACTGATAAAATTGCACAAGTCTAACCTTGTGCAACAGTGATGAAGACCACAGGAAAAAGTGCATGCTAGCGTTAGATTGCGCCACTGAGCATTGCATGCCTATTATGTCATGTCAATTAAGTCATTTTTAAAACAAGAATTTTCTTGAAGTCAAATAGTTGTTATTCTTAACTGGCACTGTGTGTTCTGAACATGAGGCTCAAAGTGAGAGATTTCGTTTGATAGCTAAAAAAAAACAAAAATCCTTTTCACCCGCACAAAGGGATCCTTAGCTTCTCGTATAAGAAGTTTCATGAACTCTAGCAACTGTGGGGGAGGAGAAATAACATATTCATTGTGTCAGATTTTCAAGGGTTATCTCAGGAATGTTTGTATTTTATTAGTTATCTCTTGCCAATTTTTACCTTTATTTTCGGTGGTTTCTGGATATTTTTGCCTGCACGTGCTTCTGTGATACACCGTCTGCGTCAGGGTCCCCCGGAACTGAAGAGACAAACAGTTATGAACCACCATGTGGGTATTGAGTGTTCTCCAGAAGAGTGGCCAGTGCTCTTAACTACTGAGCCAGCTCTCCAACACCATGTCTCTTTAAAATCAATTATTTTTATTATTAATTCTTTGAGAATTTCATCTGATGTACCAATCGTGTACATCTTTTCTCTTAACTCATCTCAGATCCACCCCACCTTCCCACCCCCTACAACTTCATGTAATAATAATAAGCCACCAACTCTAAAATGTGCTGTCCAAATATTCCGAGTGTGGAGCCATTTGCTGATATTTGGTTGACTGTCTTAGTTAGGGTTCCTGTTACTGTGAAGAAAGACCATGACCATGACAATTTTTACAAAGGAAAACAATTCACTGGGACAGTCTCAGAGGTTTATTCCATTATCGTCAGGGCAAGAAGTAAGGTGGCATGCAAGCAGACATGGAGAAGGAGCTGAGAGTTCTGCATTTTGGTCTGTAGGCAACAAAAGGAGACTGTGTACCATACTTGGTGTAGCTTGAATGTACGAGACCTCAAAGCCTACCCCCGCAGTGACACACCTCCTCCAACAAGGTCACACCTCCTAATAGTACCACACCCTATGGGCCAAGCTTCAAAAAAAATGAATCTATGGGGGGGCCATACCTATTCAAGCCACCACAGTCGACCTAATAGAGTCACATTCTTAGAGAAAACTGACTCTCTGCCAGTAACTGGCAGCTCTCCATAGCTCCTCAGTTAGAACGCATTCCTAGTCCATGCTAGAATATTGACTGACTTGATTGTGTGCAGGTTTCCACAGCAGTTTTGAATTCATGAGTGTAGAAAACCTTGAGCTTTGGAAGAGAATGTGATATATATATCTAAGTGTCTAACTTGTGTCTATCACTTCTCTACACTATAACCAGTTGTGAATTTCTGTGTTAACTGCCCTTCAATACACAAAGAAGCTCCTTGGATGAGATCTGAGAGGTACATTAACCCATGTGAGCAGAAATACAAATTTAGAGGAAGTTTGATTCCATGTCCATTTATGAAAATAATAGTAGGTGGTGCACCCTTGGGACCTGTGAGCCCCCAGTCATTTATAGTGCTAGACATGTTTCTATCAGTTAAATGGACCTTACATGTAATCAGAGAGTAATTGGTCATCCCCATACCATGGGCACCACTATTGCACACATGGGCATGTCTCGCCATGGTACTCGGTGTTCATCACCTGGGTAAGAGTATTGATGACTTTCTTTTCCCCCAGTAATCTGAGAGGTCATTGATTGAAGCTATGAAATTAAAGCCTATTTTGTAGGCTAGCGATCTTAAGATGTTCAACACGCCAGAGCTGTGGGATACCTGCCAAGGAGCGCTGCACAGAGGCTAGAGAACTAGGCCCAAAGACAAAAGTATGTTACAGGAACCAAAGACAGAAGAGTGGAGCTTTCTAAGCTCTCTGACATCAGACATGGCTTTGAGGTTTGACCTGATGGATTCCAGTCTTACTGTGGTTCAGTATTTTCATACTGTGCCCAGATTCTTGCCTTTTTGTATGGCAATATATATATATATATATATAT
>LOEQ01007196.1:0-24686 GCA_001685075.1 Bramus lutescens | reverse complement strand
GCCAAGAAGAGGCTGGATATAACGGGCCAGGCAGTGCTTAAATGAATACAGTTTCCATGTAATTATTTTGAGTAAAGCTAGCCTGTGGCCGGGAGCCAGGCAGCTCCTTCTACAGACTGGCATTAAGTAGATTTGCTTACAGTTTCTAAAACTCGGAAACAACCATGTGTACCTCATTATATATGTAAAATGTTAACTCTTTATGTTTAAAAGGAAATAGAAGCCCATGCATGGCCTGTCCTCCGGGCCTTGTATTCAGACAGGGGCTCCAGATTCAAAACACTAACCCCATCCATCCTAATAGTCCACTTTCCACCTCCTCTCCAGGTAAAGACCCTAGACTCTACCATCAACTCTGCCCACACTATGGCCTGTGCTCCAGGTAGGGAACCCATGCTTGTTGACAACTCTGCCCATCACTGCACCTTGCTTTCTGCCTCTTGTTTCCAAGTAGGGACCCTAGACTCCCACAACCAACCCCATTTATACTCCATAATCAACCTTTTATTAGGATACAAAACAAGTCTCAACAAGCATTCCCTAGCTGAGAAACTTCTTTTTACCATAGATGATGATTTACACGGAAGGTCACAGCTGCTCAAAGTGTAGAGAACAGGTGACAATGGAGTGCTCAGCCCTAAACAGGACACTAAAGATTCAGGGATTATCACAGAAGAGGGGTGAGAGACTGGAAGAACCAGCTGGTAATGAAAAACGTTTTCAGGCACAATAGGCTGGTCATGCATATACACTCACAATGTTTGTGTCAGCATACAGAAGACCTGCACAAGCTCAAACCACAAAAAATATCCTAGCATGAAGGGGGACATTAGACATGGAATCCCATTTCTAGCTCTTTGTGCAATCAATTGCTACCTGATGGGGATGACTTTCTTTCATGGCCTGGTTCCTGGTAGGTCCAGCACACTCTAGCTCATGGCCACCTACTAAGAAGCTAGTTGGACTCTGTGGGTTTTAAAAATTAGGTCACATTATTAGCTGGGTATGGAACAGGTGGTGGATCTGGGAGAAGATGGGAGAAGGGATGAACATGATCAAGATAGAATTTACAAAATTCTCAAAGAATTAGTAGGAAGTAATACATGTGAGTATGTCTGTGTCTGCGGTCTAAGAAGTTATAAAAACTAAAAGGAAATGAAAGGTTAAAATGGGAAGAAAGAATCTTCTTTAGATGATTTCCTTAGGCTTTGAAACTCTTGAAAATGAGTCACTTGAGTCATTTAAATTTAGGATTTCCTGATATTTGATTAACATGGATTAACAGGTTAGTCATTTCTCAGTTTATTCAAGATTCTTGGTACTGAATTAAGAGGAACCAGATTAGGAGAGCTCTAAATCAAGTGATCATGTTTACTCTGAAGGAAATTCCTTTTGTCTGAGCTTATACTTTACTTACGGGACCCCTCACAATCTCATCTAAAAACTGGCCAATGCCAAACTCCCCCAACCCCTGGCTTCTCTCATTCTAACCTTCCATGATGCCTTTATTCCTTGAAACATGATTGAGTGCCAGCAACCTAAACACTTTGGGTAAGAATTCCTGAGAAACTTTACTTTCTACCCTGAAACACTAAGGGTCTCCATGAGCTAAGAACTGAGTTCATGTTTGTAACAACCACAAGAGAGCCCTTGGGAGTAGCCACACATATGTCATAGAGGCTATGCTCAACAGAGCAACCTTCTGGAACTTTCATTTACTTGATACCTGGAAATGAATGTATTTGGTATGTTTTAATGAGTCTCAAGCATTCTAGCATGATGAGCTATGAGATTTTTATCAGGTGTAAAATAGTTTGGGAGTATGTGTGAGGTAAAGACCTTTGTAAACTTAACATATTTAGGAAGAAATTGTTATTAAAATTATAGATTGCAAATAGGATCTGCAACATTTTTCTTCTCATTTCATTAATATTGCCCATTTTTAAATTCCTCTTTGTATTATGGAGGAGCAGAAGAAACTTGAAAGATCCTACCAACTCTGTTTTTGACTCAACAGTGACTTTCCCATTAGGGCCTGTTACTTAGACACTAGATTATTTTTCAGTCCCCAGTTACTACAAAGGACATACAGTTATTCCAATTATTTTGATCACATAGCTCTCTTCAACTTCCTTAGAAGAAAATAGCCATCAACATATAATTCAGGTATAATTTTAGTATATTTCATGTTCCTCCTCTTTTCAGATAACCATTAAAGGGCTTGTAGTTTTAATAAACTAGGGTAAAATACACAAACTTCCTCCTAATCCTTCTCTCTGAAAACTGCTCTGCTAGAATTTCCCCTGTTCTCACCTCACATACATCTCTCCCCTGTTGAAACATCACCCACCCTATGAAACTTTCTGGATTACCCACAACCAGATGTGCTCCCACCGCTGTTGAACCACAACGTACTTTGTACTTCCCTTACGGTGATTCTCACTTTGGGTCTCCTGTTAATATTCTTGCAATATTGCCTCCTACTCAGGACAGCCCCTTCTTTGAAAGATGGCCAGTGTTTCGGGTGTCTTTCACCTTCTTTGCCTATTGCTCCTCACCTATTGTTTAATAGAGCAATAGGTGCGCGTTTATGCTGTATTTTTCTAACTAACTGGCTTCTAAGGTTTGGGGCAGCAGATGGTTAGTTTATTGACTTGCTTGGTTTTATTGGTTAAGGGTTTTTTGGGGTTTTTGTTTGTTTGTTTGTTTGTTTGCTTGGTTTTGGTTTTAAGTTTTTATTTTTGATTTCTGACAGTTTTATTTTGAGACAAGGACTTTCTACATAGCCCTAATTGTCCCTTTTAGGACAATTCTGAGTATTCTAAGGCCTCCTGCTCTGCCATTGTCTGTATGTCTCTGTATTTGTTCCCGTCTACTGAAGGAGCAAGGTTCCTGGGTGATGGCTGAGCCAGGCATGGATCTGGTGCTCTTACCTGCATCCCTCTCGGCTTTGGATGGGAGAACAGAAGGACGGCAACAAATTGGAAGCTTCAGACTCAATCAAAAGCACTGAAATCTTTGTTTCATTTTCTCCACAGCAACTCAAAGGGGTATCATGATGTTCATTTCTGGAGAGCTGGTCCTTCTGTGAGAACCTGAGCTATACCCAACAATTTGTTCTTCCAAATCCCTCTCTGACCCCTAAAAATTACCTTGTCATCACCCCTGGAATTACAAATCACAGAGAAGTTCATTTGCTTTCCTGTTTCTTTATCTTTAAGAGACATGTTAATGACATTAAAACATCTGCATATAAGTAGAGCAATATACAATGAGATCCACAAAGAGATATATTTCACTGATTCCCTCTCCCCACAAGGAAGAATTGTAGACTCTAAAATAAATGAGTTAGCTGTCAATAAGTGTAAAACAGAAGCAAGGAACCTAAAATACAGTCCAGTCTGCCTTTTGTGTGTGAGAGATCATAAGTAAGTCACTTAATTGTCTACGGACCTCATACTCAAATTATCGGTTGTTTCTGTGTTTTGTCTACTTTATGCCACTATGGGGCTTGTGTAGACAGCACACTAGACTGTGTGCAGAATGGGTATAAAACAGGTCAGCCTTAAGCAATGGGATGTGGCTCTGGCCTCTGACTCTGGTTGGAGCATCACTCCACCCTGCACCCCCTGTGAATACCCTTCTCTGACACCTTCTGTGTAACAAGAGGAGACAAAGGAACACGACTAGAGATTTTCAGAGGAGTAAATGAGAAAATCTGGGAAAGTGCTTGGCACTGTGTCTCTTACTGTTGTAACACTGTGGCTCCAATAAGAATTTTGTTCAGAACTTTTAGTTTCTCAAATACCTTGAAGCTGCATGGCATGACACCAGCACATGGTTTTTATATATAAATCTCCTGGAAGGACTGAAATACTCAGAAAATTTTATGGAAAGGGGTTTGCATTTAACTATTCATTCACACACTGCAAAATCTCTTAAGCAATGTTAAGTACAGAAAAAAATTGAAAAGGCAGATGACTTTCAAAACTCAAACCAAATTCTTGTCGTTCAAAAGTAGATCTTGGCAGAGCATGGTAGTGCACGCCTTTAATCTCAGCACTTGAGAAATTAAGGCAAGTGGATCTTTGTGAGTTTGAGTCCAGCCTGGTCTACATAGGAAACTCCAGGCTAGCCAAGGCTACCTAGTGAAATCCTGTCTCAAAACAACAACAACAAAGTAAGTATGATTTTTAGACCCATGAATGAAATTTCATGTTCGACTGAGTTCTCTGCTCCCATTTATAGTACAACATTCTCTCAATCCCCAACACTTTCCACCTTCCTTGGATCTCAATTGCTCCACTTCTGTGTATGTCCATAGAAAGCCAGGCGGCTATGTGTACCCTGTAACATGCTATTCGTCTTTGGTTAACAAACTCCAGAGTAAAGAAGTTTCCTAGTAGCTATTTTGACAACTCTGGTAATTTGCGGTGGTGTTTTCATTACAGTGTGTCATACAGGAAGCCACAGAGGATTAGACACAGACCAGCTCATCCGCATTTTGTCCAGTCAGTAATCACAGCGCTTCCCACCAAAATCCTTAAGCGTCTCAGTGCCCACTTCCCACTACACGACATCCCGAAACTCGGTAAGAAAGAGATAGGCCATAGGGTCAACAAAGTGTTATTATCTGCATTTTATTAGTTTCTGTGATTTGAACCTTCAGAAATACCATGGCCCACAACAAGATGAATATTGTGTGGGTCAAAAGGGTGGGAATTAAAAGCCACAGAGAAACTCTAGAGGAACAAAGAGGACAAGAAAACATGAGCTGGAGAGAGACAGAGCCTGTGTAATTGGATCCATGCTATGGCTTCCTCTCGGCATGATAGACCTGATTTGTAAAACTCCATAAGTCATGTGTTCTCCATCCAAACCTCAATTGGGCAGAGGGACCTTATACCTTTATGAGACAAACGGAAACCAGGCAATAGTGTTTATCACCAGGGTGGAAAGGCCACACCCAGAACATGTTACCTGATTTATTTCTGTTTCCTAAATTATTTTTGGCAGGACACACTAAGGACTAAAAAAATCATTTTAGAACTTTGAGCCTGCTCATCACTTCACAAACTCTCTACAGTTTGCTCTCTCTTGCCCATTGTACTCCAGTGCCATCATTCTGATTGAATCATTCGACAAGGTGATTTTTGTGTGCTTTAATTTTTTTATTAATTTTCCCTGTTTGACATTCTAATTGGTCCCGAGGTTCTCATTTAGATTCTCTGGATATTTTTCCAACATTTCTCTCCCAGGTTTCTCTCCTGACACCAAATCAGAAAAGATTATTCCCTCTCTTCGTTTTGACTCTCTGAGTGATCTCATTCATGCTGGCAGCTTTAGCCATTGTCTACATACAACTCCTAATAGTGAAATAGCACTTTATAATCCAGCCTTTGCCCTGAACCTCACTCTCAAATTTTAACTTTTGAACCATCTCCTATAAAGATGCTGTATCTTTTATGAATTCAACTATCAAACTCAGTTAATTTAAAATGGTATAAACTTATTTTGATGTTAGGATTGCTATGTTTGTTGATATGAGATTATACACACATGGAGAGAGGCGTGTGTATGTGTGTGTGTGTGAATGTGTGTGTGCATGTTTGTCTGTGTGCGCACACTCACATGCACAGGAAACCATGAACACTGCCTTTTCTCTTGAAATGCTGCCTCTTCACATTTAAATCCTAGATACCACAAACAATATCATTCTGTGATGGGTTAGATATTTCTTTCTTATTACCTCCCATGGTACTTTTTATGTGACTCTATCATAATAGTTTTTGCACAGTAAGTAACTACTATTTCACCTACCTGTGTATCCCAGTTGTAAAGAGAAACAGTGAGCATTTTTTAAAATCTTGTATCACTATTCAGAACTGTGCCTGGACCAAGTGAAAAATCCAATCAGTATTTACAAATGGATACATTAACCAAGCCATCTAAATGCTGACTTTATTAACTTCACCTTTTTCAATGCGACATATTTAGAACAGATCACACACAATTACAGTGTTTTCCACTTACCCTTCATGTGTTGTGTTATAAAACACCACTCTAAAAGAAAAGCTTGTGGCTCAACTTACAGCATGACTGAATTTCAGGACTTGAGCAAAGTGATGGGGCATGATGTCATATGTTTCTCAGTTATTACTTCTAACTATCTCAGAGATAGGCAAGACCAAGGCCTCTGAGCCCTTCCACCAATCTGTACCTTCTCCCTGGCACTCCTCTTCCCAGTGAAGAGGTGAAATTAATAGCAGTGGCAGGACCCATTCCCTTTAACCTTCTTCCCACTTCATCTGGGACGTAGGTGTCTATGATAGCTCTTTACCTGTGCGTGCCATCAAACCTCTTTTTGCAAGCCCAGTTTTAGCATTTAAGAATTTACAATCGAGTAGTTTCTTTGTGCCTTCATTACTTATGGAATGAATTTTAAAGTGTTTAAAAACTTTTGGTAGGTAGATAAATTCATCTGAGATTATCTGTCAATGTTCCACCTCCTTAAGAAAAAAAAATCCCAATTTTATTTTTCTGTTTTAGTTTTATTTCCCGGGAAATTTATTCACTCAACAAATATTGAGAAGAAGTGGCTATAAACTGCAGGAGTGTGTAAGTGTGTGTGTGTGTGTGTGTGGTTGTGTGTGTGTGTACCACGTACTATATATATTTTCAGTATAACATTCTACTGAGGAATATAGAAAAATAAATAAAAATAAAAAATAGCATAGCAAAATAATAAGTTAATGATATTCGTTGGGTTAGAAAGAAAGAGAGAAAGCATCCTTGCATTATAGAAGCCAGTGGTGTGATATGGGGGTCAGATGGTGGGTTTGTAGGGGTATGTGGATGGGAGAGGAGAAAGAGATGACAGGCTGTGGAGCCTTTTGTAGATGACAGAATTTTACTCCATTCAAAGAACAGAAGGAAATGAAAGATATTAAGAAGAATGTTCTTATATTTTCAAAGGAAATTGTTGGCCATAGCATTGAGAATAGTTTACAGAAAGCTGAAGTGGAAATATGAAATCTAAAGAGCTATATAACAAACCAGGGAAGAGGAGATGGTAGCTTGGTGTAGAGCAGCAGAGGAGAAAGTCATGAGAGGCCACTGGATTCTGAATGTTCTCTGGGGATGAGCAAAACTTTGTTCCATGGATTGGATGTAAAATGCAACACTGTAACACCAAGTTCCTTCCCTCAACATCTTTAATGGCATCTTCAAATCTGCACAGCATTACAGAATCATTTTTAGAGTGTCTACTTGTCTCTGTGAAAACAGATCGTTACAATGTTCTTTCATTTCCAACTCCAAACATCAACTTCTCACCATTCTCAACATTCTCATCATCAACGTGTTGACCACTCTACTTAACGTCCCCCACTATTCTTACCTGCAGGCCCAACCTGAGTGTCAGGCTCCTCACAAATGTGATGGCACTGGTGTTTGGATGAAGGATAAATTGCCTGGACTCCTCCAACTTTTAGAGTGAAAATAAAGGACCCTCCTCTACCTACTCCCAAATCCAAGCCTGATGAGTGTAACTCTTAACTTTTATAATGGATTATTAAAACAAGCAGAGGACTATGCCACCAGGTCTATGACAATTTAGAATCATCACTTAACATCACAGGATACTTAAGACAAAACCTGTATGTTAGATGCTGCTACGAGAAGCACCAGTTCATTGACCGTCCCCTGTAGCCAGTTAAGAAGGCAACTTCATTTTTAGGCTCATCCTTGTGACTCAGTAACATCAAGGAGACCAACCACGGGCACACATTGTTGCCTTAACTTGGAGCAAGAGGACAGGTACAATCGGGTCGACACAGCCATGGTTTTATTATTCCCATTCAACTATAGAGGAACCTTGTTAAGGAACGATGTCCAAATCTTAAAAACAGATTAGCTCAACTCTTAGATGTTTCAAGAATCTGTTTTCCCTTTATGAAATGAAAGATTAAATCCCTACTAGCCGTCACTTGCAGAGAGGGACGACACAACTGTTGGTGGAAGATATACACATTGAAGTAGGAAATGTGTTCAGACTTGTGTTCACACAAATCTGTCAAACTGTCAGTGCTTTCCGCCTTCACCACCTCCTCCTTGAAGCAGCAAACCCAGAATGTATTCAATGCAATGGAAGCTGAACAGAAGTTTTCTGAAGGTAAAGTGACAAGCAGCCATCCATACGACCACTCAATTAAATGAGCAGAGACACGGGTTTATGTGTCACTCAGAGTGACAGCTGGCTTTTTACTCATTGGACAGTCATACATATAATATAATAGCTCCACCAATTGTCAGGAAGAAAAGAGCAGGCAGTAAAGGTAGCAACTATTGCCTGCTTCCCAAGTGGTGAGAAAATTCAGTATTGCATTATGTAGTGAAAGCTGAATATAAAGACAATTAAAAGCTAAAGAGATGAGAGATGAACTCCTCTTCATTTCTTACATGGCTGTGATGGTCTCCATTGTTGTTTGGTGAAAACTGAGTTAACTGAGATTAGGCTGGGCAGGAAGTTACACATGGTGGATGCTGGGCAGGGTGTTACACACATGGTGAGTCTGGGCAGGGTGTTACCACATGGTGATGCTGGGCAGGGTGTTATGCATGAGATGATGCTGGGCAGGGTGTTACACACATGGTGAAGCTGGGCAGGGTGTTATGCATGAGATGATGCTGGGCAAGGTGTTACACACATGGTGAGGCTGGGCAGGGTGTTACACATAGAATCCCTGAATGTGGGAATCAGAAGCAGGTGAGTGGTCAGAGAGAGGTCACTCTGAACTACATAGCAAAATTATAAAAGGAAAGAAAGAAAGAAGGAAAGAAAGAAAGAAAGAAAGAAAGAAAGAAAGAAAGAAAGAAAGAAAGATCCAATGTAGTTTCCATAACTATACAACATAGATGAAAACGTTCATGTCTCTGCTCTAAGAAAACTAGAAGGGATGCTGTGCAGAGGCCCCAGGAAGTGAAGGGCTTGCTGTGCAAGTGTGAGGACCTGAGTTCAGACCCCAGCTGGAACCCAAGGAGAAGCCTAGTGTGGCAGAACCCACCTGGGACCCCAGAACTCTGGGAAACAGAGAGAGTAGATCACTGCCTCACCGCAAAGCCAGTCTAGCCAAATTGGCAAGCTCCAGGTTAAGTAAGAGATCGTGTCTCAAAAAAGCAAGCTGGAAAATGATTGAGGAGGATAAAGTCAACCTCTGATTCCCACATGCACATACAGAGGAAAACATGTACACACCACACAAACACATACATATACACACACCACACACCATACATATATACCATAAACACATGCCATACATACACACCATACACCTACACAAACACACACACCCCACATACCATACATATACACCACACACACCATACATACACATCATACACACACCATACAGACACACCATACAGACACACCACACACACACACACCATTCATACATACCACACACATACCATACATACACACCATACACACACAGACACCTTTGCATACATCATACACACCACACACCACACCACACACTTTAAAAAATAAGCATATCATAAGCCAAGATGTATACACATGTGTGTGTCATATAATTGAAATCTTCCTTGCTCGTGTGTGTGTGTATCATATATTTAAAACTGTTCTTGCAAGCAAACTGGAATTCACTCAGAAAATACAGCTAGAATGAAGTAATACATGTTACTAAGTCTCCCAACGCTGCAACTAGTTAATGGTAAAATACCAAAAGCACCAAGTTTAATTCATAAAGAATGATAAATCTTCTGTTTATTCAACAAGTGGTTATTGAAACTCTGCCATGTCACTCTGGAGTATTTTTCCCGCCCATGGATGCTGTGCACTATTCTAGCACCAGAAAGTCAGTAGTAGCTGTGACTGCAAAATAGCTTCCCGATAGAGCATAGGTGTTCAGATTGGGAGAGCTGATGATAAACAAAATAAATAATAAAATTGGGAGTGTATTATTAAGCGGTAAATGCTATAGAGAAATGAAGTGCAGCCGTTTCTTGGCGCACCTAAACATGAAGACCAGGGCCATGAGAAGTTATAAACAGGGTGCTCAGCAGCTGGAAAGATAGCTCACTCAGTGGTTAAAATCACTTGCTGCTTTTGCAGAGGGCCCACGCTCAGTTACTAGCATCCACATGCCAGGTCTCCATAACTCTAGTTCTAGGAGCTCTGGCTCCCTCCTCCAGCCTTTGTGGACACCAGGTAGCTTATTCTTCAGACCTCCACAGGCACCGGGTAAATACACAGTGCATATGTATCCATACGGACAAAATACTTCTACACATAAAATGAAACTACATTAAATTTGATAAATAAATAAGCAAAAAGATGAGCAAAGATTTTAAAGTGAGAAGATACTGTTTCCAAACTTTGGGAGCATAATCTTGGAGACAGAGAAAAGAGCTGCCATAGATACCCTGAGAAGACTGTGCATCCTGTCTTTATAAGAAAGCAGGGAAGCAAGGGTGGCTAAAGAGTGTGACGTCAGAGAAACAGAGAAGAAAAATGGTCAAGACATTTTGTTAAATATTTTTATGGTTTATTTAACTTTAATTTATGTGCTTTGGTGTGAATGTGTCACATACCCTGCAACTGGATCTTCAGACAATTGTGAGCTGCCATGTGGGTGCTGGGAATTGAACCCAGGTCCGTCCCCTGGAAGAGCAGTGAGTGCTCTTAACCCCTGAGCCATCTCTCCAGCCCCTGGTCAAGACATTTTATTGGCAACTTCTTTTGTTTTTGTTTGTTTGTTTTAAAATGTATTTAGTTTTATCTGAATAAAGTGGGGACGATCAGTTGTGAGCAGGATCTTAGCTGCATTTCAAACTGATCACTCTAAGCATCGTGTTGACAAAAGCCTGGGCTGGGCAAAAGCGAGAGTAATTAACCAGTTACGAGGCAATCGCAAGAATGAAGCTGGCAGGGCTGATGGCATTGCTCAATGGCTAAGAACACTTGCTACTCATCCAGAAGACCCATGTTTGATCCCCATCACGCACATCAGGCGGGGAGCTAGCAACTTCCCGTAACTCCAGTTTCTGAGTGCCTTGTTTGTTTTTCTGTACAGGGACACCACCTTATCTAAGGCAACTTATAAAAGAAAACATTTAATTGCGACTTAAACTGAGGACTTGCTTACAGTTTCAGAGGGTGAGTCCCTGAACGTTATGATGGGAAAGACAACAACAGGCAGGCAGGCATGGATCTGGAGCAGTAACTGGGAGCTTACATGTGATCCAAAAGCAGGAGGGAGCGGGAGAGAGAGAGAGAGACTGTGCCTGGCATGGGCTTTTGAAACCTCAGAACTCAACCCCAGTTTCTCCAAGAAAGCCACATCTCCTCCAACAGGGCCACAGCTCCTATTCCTTAAACTGCTCCACAAACTGGGAGCGAAGCATTCAAACCTATGAGTCTATAGAGACCGTTCTTATTCAAATCATCACACTAGGAATCGGGGACCTTCTTCTGGGCTCTATAGGTGAGTGCACACATGTGACAGTCACACCTGTGACATAAGCAAACAAATACAAATTTAATTGTTTTAAATGAATCTGGATTGTAGCAAGGGAACTAGTAAGGATTAAGATTCTGGGAACACCCGAAGATCATGTAAAAAAAAAAAACGAATTCTGAAAGCATGCTGTCAAACATGAAGGAAAAGACCAAGAAAGATTTGAGGTTGTGTGGGTTTTACTCGTCTGAAGTTTTCGCTATCACATTTGAAGACAGGCAAGAGTGCAGCTACAGCATATTTTAGGAGAAAATCCAAGTGTTCTGTTATTAGCATGATTAGTTTAATGTATCTATAAAATATCTAAGTGGAGATGTTAATAGGCCATTGAATATATGAATCTATAATTGAGTTCCAGTTTGGAGACATAAATTTGTGAGTAGACAAAGTAAATGTGATAATAAAAGAGATCCCAAGAGAGTGAGTACAGACAGAGATCCAAGAATTCATCCCTCTACGATTCAGTAGTAAGAGGATGAAAAGATGAACAAGGACTAGTATAGAAGATTAAAAGAAGTGCCCAGTAGAGAAGGGGGGACACCAGAAGCAGGTGGAAAACTGGGTTCAGAAATGGAGGATTACCACTGTGCCTGGTAGTGTTGGTAGCTATTGCCTGATACAGCGTGTTATCAATAAAGAGCTTACTATGCAATACAACCCAGTTAATTAAAACTAACAATCAAAAAAAGAAACGTTAATACTAACAATAATAGATTGCATTAGATCTTAACTAGGGTTTCTATCGCTGTGAGGAGACAGCATGACCACAGCAACTTTTATAAAGGAAAATATTTAGCTGGGGCTGGTTTTCAATTTCAGAGGTTTAGTCCATTATCATCATGGTGAGAAGCCTGGCAGCATGCAGGCAGACATGTTGCTGGAGAAGGAGCTGAGAGGTCTACATCTTGATCCTCAGGCAGCAGAAGGAGAGACCATGTGCCACACTGTGCATAGCTTAAGCTTATAAAAGACCCCAAAGCCCTCCCCACAATGACACACTTCTTCCAACAAGGCCATTCCTACTCCAACAAGGCCACATCTCCTAATAGTGCCACTCCCTACGGGTTAAGCATTCAAACATGAGTCTATGGAGGCCATACCTATTCAAACCAACACGTGATATACATGTAGTCTGCATTGGACACACTGTCATAATAATCACATGGGCTACTCTATAAACTATACTATTACAGAAAAACTCCTCTGGCTCTGAGAACTCCTGTGGTTTTCCTGAACTCAGGCAACTCTTTTAGGTCACACTCTATGATTACAGTCACTATTCAGTATTCAATTGTAGTGACATCTCAGCAGATCGAAGTCTTTACTGGTCTGAATTTCCAATTTTTGAAGAGTTTTATTAATTTTGGCAACAATCACATGTAAAAGACAAAGAAAATAAAACATGCCTACACGATAATGAAGCCCCGGGGGGGGGGAAGAACTTCATTATAAAAAGCAATGCAATGTTTTTACAAATTATGCACTAAAATTAACCACACCTAAATACTCTTAAAATTAATCAATTTCTCTCCATATTATAGAAGGTAAGCCTCATGGACCATTTTCTACATGATGCTACATTCAAAGAAGAAAAAGTCTAAGTCTTGACATTTTGATGAACAGCATAGATATTTACTCATTCTTTCTTAGGAATAAAATATGAGGGTGTCAGGATAGAGCACATGTACCATTTGCTACTAAATACTCTTTAAATATCTTACTTGATATATTTCCCTACCCCCCAGTATAACTGTCTTTCTCTTAATTAGCCACTTTTGCAGTCAGTTAAAACTTTGATGGATATATGTAATGTCTCATTTGTGAAACAGAATAACAGTTAAAAGTTAAATCCCTCCACTAGCTGGAGTTGCCCAGTCCTACTGAGGTATGTTGGCTACTTTTTACACTGGCTTTCCCCACTTACGAAATACAACTACAGAGTTTCATGCTCAGGCCTGTAGTAGACTGCTTGCAGGTGTCTCTCCTCCTACCCTACCTCCATGCTCTGGGGATTCCGCAGAATTTTGCTATAAATTCAGTTTCCCTCCCTTGTGTCGACCTCCAAGCCCTCTACTCTCGCTCGTCTGTATTAGCTACCTGTACCTAGAAACACCTTCTGCTTGGGACACCCAGCACAGGCTGGGACTCAAGCGGGCAATATTCGCTCTTCTTCCTGTCCTCCGTTACAATCTCTCCAGCTTTGTCTCCAGACCCCTAGCAGACTGCTTGCTGGTGTTTATCTTTCCCACTCTTCCTCCGTTGTCCATTGCCACTGGGTGTCCCAAGCAGAGTGTTCCTAGGTACATATGGCTAGTACAAAGAAGAGGCAATAGAGGACCAAGAGAGTACACACAGGGGAGGAAAGCTTGTGTTTATTGTAAACCTCACCAATAGAATAAAAGCAACGGAAGAAAGAATCCCAGGCATTGAAGATTTAGAAGAAGAACTTGATACTTCAAACCAAAAAAAAAAAATATGAAAAAGTCCAGACACAAAACATTCAGAAAATATGGGATACTGTGAAAAAGATCAAATCTAAAAATAATAGGAATAGAAGAATGAGAAGAATTGCAGGCCGAATGCACAAAAATATTTTCAACAAAATCATAGAAGAAAATTTCCCAAACCTAAATGAGGTGACTATCAATGTACAAGAAGTTCACAACACTCCAAATAGACAAAACCAGAAAGATATTTCCCCTAACACATAATCAAAACACTAAACATTCAAGACAATGAAATAATATTAAAAGCTGCAAGAGAAAAAGACCAAGTAACATATAAAGGCAGCCCCATTAGAATAACAACTGGTTTTTCAATTGAGATTCTAAAATCCAGAAGGGCCTGGAAGGATATTCTACAGACTTCAACAGATCATAAACTATTATTAAAAAAAAAAAGAAACAACCAATCAGAATAGACAAAGGTAGAAAAATGCTACATGGTAATACCAAAGTTAAACAGTATATATCTAATAATATAACTCTACAGAAAGTCCCAAAATAAAACCCATCTATAAAGGTTAATCATTCTAACGAAAACATAAGAAGTAAATAATCCAAGATCAGTAATTAAAAAGAGGAGGCAAAATCCACATCATAACAACAAATTAACAGGAAATCAATAAACACTGCCAATTGATAATTCTCAATATTAATGGCCTCAATTCCACAATGAAGGCACATAATAACAAATTAGGTTAGAAAACACAATCCATATTTCTGCTACATCAAAAAATACAACTTACAATCAAGGATAAATATCATATCAGGGTAAAAAAAAAAGGAAAAAAATTTCAAGAAAATAGACCTAAGAGGCAAGCAGGTGTAGTTATTATAGGTATCTGACTAAATAGACTTCAAACCAAAACTAATCAGAAGCAAAGATTACTACATGCTCCTCAAAGGAAAAATCTACCAAGAGGATAGCACAACCCTAAACATTAATGCACCAAACACAAGGGCACCAAGTTCATAAAAGAAATACGACAACAGCTAAAATCACATATTGACCCTCACACACTGATAGTGAGTGACATGAACACCACACTCTTGAAAATGCATAAATCATTCAGACAAAAACTAAAACAAGAAATAGTGAAGTTAAATAATGCCATAAATCAAATGGATGCAGCCGATGTTTACAGAACATGTCATCCAATCATAAAGGAATATACCTTCTTCTCAGTAGTTCATGGAACTTTCTCCAAAACTAACCACATACTTCTACTGCAAAACAAGGCTCAGCAGATAGGAGAAAATTTAAATAACACCCTGCATCCTATTTGACTGCCATGGGTTAAAGCTATATATCAACAACATAAAGTATACACACTTATGGAAAATGAGCAACACATTACTAAATGAAAAATGGGTAAAGGCAGAAATTAAAAAGTAAGTTTAAAAATTTTAAAATGAATAAAAATGAAAACACAAAATACTTGAATCTATGGGGTATAAGGAAGGGGGGGTCAAAGAGTCAAGTTCATACCAGTTTCCAGAGAGAGAGAGAGAGAGAGAGAGAGAGAGAGAGCTCATATTAGCAAACTAAAGACAAATCTGTAAGCTCTAGAACAAAAAGAAGTTATGCCCCAAATGAGTAGACAGCAAGAATAATCAAACCCAACACTAGAATCAATAAGATAGAAACACAAAAAAATACAAAAAAATCAATGAAATGAAATTAGTTCTTTGAGAGAATCAGTAAGAAGGATAAACCTTTAGCTAAACTAGCTAAAAGATGGAGAAAGAAGATACAAATTATTATCATTGAATACAAACAATTGGAGCATCACAACAGACTCCAAGGACATCCAGAGACTCAGAAGGACATACTTTAAAAACCTGTACTCCACCAAACTGGAAAACCTAAAATAGGTGAGTTTCTTCATCTATACAGCCTACCAAAGTTAAATCAAAATGAGACTGACAACTTAAACAGATCCATAAACCCTAGTGAAGTAAAAGCAGTACTTAAGAGTCTAAAAACCAAAGAAAACAAAAAACAAAACAAAACAAAAAGCAAAATTCCAAAGCCAGATAATTTCAGTGTAGAATTCAACCATACTTTCAACAAAAAATTAATAACATTACTCCTCAAATTATTCAACAAAATATAATCAGAATGAATATTTTCTACTTCTTTTTATGAGGACAGAGTTACCCTGATACCTAAAATACGTAAAGACCCAACAAAGAAAGAGAATTATTTATTAATTTGCCTTATAATCATATATGCAAAAATTCTCAAAAATTGACTAATCAAAGCCAAGAATACATAAAAAAGATTATCTGCCATGATGAAAAAGCTTCATCCCAGAGATGCAGGAATGGTCCAGCAAACAGAAATTAATAATCATAATTTGCTAAATAAAGTGGTTAAAAGACAAAAACTACATGATAATCTCATTAGATGTATAAAAGGCCTTTGAAAACATCCAGCATCCCTTCATGATAAGAGTCCAGAAGAGCCTAGGAATACAGGAATGCAAGGGACACATCTCAACATAATAAGACTATACACAACAAGCCCACAGACAACATCAATGTAAATAGAGAGAAATTCAAAAGCTTTTCCACTAAAAACAGGAACAAGACACTCTCTCCATAACTATTCAATATAGTACCTGAAGTCTTAGCTAGAGAAATAAGAAAATTGAGCAAGGGAATACAAATATGAAATGGAGAAATCAAAGTATCTTTATTTGTAGGTGATATAATAGTACATGTGATAGACCTTAAAAACTCTCCCAGGAAACTTCTACAGCTGATAAACACTTTCACCAAAGTAGCAGAATACAAAATTGACATCCCAAATCATCCTGAATGAGGTAACTCATCCCCAAAAAGACAATGCTGTATGCATCCTCTTACATGTGAAAGTTAACTTTTAAGTCTTTAGTAGGCATGCTAGTCTCTGAATGACCACAGAAATTAGATAGGGAGTAAGAAACCTTGGGGCAGATGGGGGGAAGAATTTGACAAGGAAGGAGAAACAGAATATATAGTTAAAGTGAAACGGGGGGGGGAATAGGAAGCATCAATAGGGGGGGATGAGGTGGGGAAATTGCCCAAGGACTGCTAATAGTAAGGGTCATTTGAGGGATCACACAGAAGAATCTCCAAATTACAAGGGGGAAAAAATCCCATCTAGTCATATATCACCACCAAGTGACACCTCCAGTGCTCAGAGTAGGTTACATCTAATTATGTTTTTGGTCAAAACAAACAAAAAATGATTCTACCCAGCTGTGAGACACATAAACCACCTCAATGGCCAGTCTAGCAAGATATCCTTAAGTGTGTGCCTTCCTTGTGGTTGCTATTGCTGAGATGAAACATCATGACCCAAAGCAAGTCGTGGAAGAACAGCTTACATTTCCATACCACTCTACATCATTAAGGAAGTGGGGGCAGGAACTCAAATAAGGCAGGATCCTGGAAGCGGGAGCTGAAGAAGAGACCCAGGAGGGGTGCTGATTTACTGTCCTGATCCCCAGAGCTTGCTCAACCTACTTTCTTATAGAACCCAGAATCACCAGCCCAGGGATGGCACCACCCACCATGGGTTGGGATCTCTTCCATCAATCATTCAGAAAATTCGTGGATCTTATGGAGGCATTTTCTCAAAAGAAGCTTGTTCCTTTAAGATAGCTCCAGCTTGGATCAAGTTGACATAAAACTCTACAGCACAATGAGGCCTATGACATTCTACTAAATCCACAAGGCATTGTCTTGATCACTCATCATCAGAGAAGCTTCCTCTTGAAGTAGATAGGAACTAAAACAGAGACCCACAACTGGATAATGTACAAAGTGACAGATTCTAGAGTATCCATCCCTTGTAGGATATCTTCATCAAACTCTGCTGTGGGATATTTGCGCACTCTGTGAGGATGCGCTGCTGAGACTGGTGTAATAATAAGCTGAATGGCCAATAGCTAGGCAGAAGCAGGACTTCCACACAGAGAGGGAACTCTGGGAAGACGCAGGGCAGTGACTAGCCAGGTGCAGAGGAAACAGGATGGGCAATACAGAGTAAAGATAACCAAGCCATGTAAAACAGCATCAATTAAGGTAAGGGTTAATGTAAGTTATAAGAACTGGTTAGGAACGAGCCTAAGCTAAGGCTGAACTTCCATAATTAGTAATAAGTCTCTTCCTTGCCATTATTTGTGAGCTGGAGGCCCAAATAAAACTCCATCTACAAAACTCCTACCCTCAGGTCCTCAGATTCTGTGCAGAAGAGAAGGAAGAAAGATGGTAAGAGCCAGTGTGGATGGGTGATACCAAGGGAACAGTGTCTTCCGGAGACAACAGGATTGACGCATATATGAACACATAGAGACTGTGGCCAAATGCACAGGGCCTGCACAGGTTCAAGTCAGAAGAGGTCCCAGTACTAAGAGGAGAAAGTGGGCGTGAGTTCCCATCCCTAAAGAGAAGTTGCATCCAATTAATAACCACTTGCAAAGGAAGGGGTAGTTTTCTCAGATGGAGTCTCATGGGTCTATAAACCACACTTTTGCCCCTAATAGTAGATGGCCAACACAAGAAAACCCAGTGTTCTTGTTGTGTGTGGGTATGGGTATGGGTATATTATTTTGTTTGGGCATTTGTTTAACTCACTGATCTTTTGCTTGTTTGTATGTTATGGTTCCTGATTTTGTGTTTTTATGAGTTCTTGGTGTGTTACTGTCTATTTTTTGTGCTTTTCTTTGTTGTTATTTTTAATTCTAGTTCCTTGGTTTGTTTTATTGCCTGTTTTTTTTTCCTAAACAGAGAGAGGAATAAGAGGGAGGAAAGGGGAAACTTTGATCAGAATATATTGTGTGAAAAACTTCATTTTCAACAAAAAAAATGAAATAACATTAATAGATGACTAATTTTTACATGGGTTAGATATGTTAAAAGATTAAATATACAAGCATTTTGGACAGTGTTATGCACATAAGGAATGTGATATAAATGTTCACTACTATACTTTTTAAAATACTAAACACCTTCTACAAATATATATATATATATATCATCATTGACTAGGCATTATGATCATCTTCCAATTTGTGCATATTTGCTGTTCAATTGAGTAATTAGCTATCGACAATTCTGACAGTATCTCTCTGGTCATAGTTTGACAGATTTTTAAAGACTAAGATGATCTCCTTGTGTGCATCCCAACTCCTCTTATTCATCCTATGATACCTCAGAACAAGTTTTATTCCTTTTGTTTCCTGGCTCTTACAGCAAGCACCGTGCCCCTCAAAGCTGCTTTTAGCAAGTCCAGGGCAAACTTGTCATATTTCTGACGGGATGTCAACCCCCTCCAGTCACTAGTAATATTAACATCAGTTCAATTAAGCACTCAGGAGAAAATGCAGGAGCAAACATTTCCCGGTGTGCAAACATATTTGACTGCAGAGCTCTAACCTAGGGTATGTTTCTTTGGAATTTTTCCACGTCCCTGGAACACTTCATTCCCCTCATGTTCTCTTATTGATCTGCGGCTCTGTGAACTACTTCTGTGATTTTGATTTGAAAGATCAGAAAAGACATCTACACTTAATGATTATCCTCATGGAGAATGGCAGTTGAGAGAAGCCCCTTGCTAAAACAACTAAGGACTACCAGGATAGTCTCTTGCTCTTAAATTTTTCTACAACATGGTGACAGGAGGCCTTCAAAGCAGTAAGGAGCTGGTTAAAATGGAACCAAAGAACAGTGCATATGATTTCTCCTGAGACAAACTAGGAAGCCAAGTGTCCAGCATGCTCATACCAATCTGTTCAGCATTTGCAGTCTGAAGACTTCATTTGCTAGAAGAACAGATTTCATAAAACTGAAGCACACACACACACACACACACACACACACACACACACAAACACACATCAGTGCAGCTTCCCAAGTTAGGCCTTGTCTCAAGTACAAAGTTTGGTCTGTGTGTCCTGAGATTTGACAGAATTCCTTGTTGTCCTCCATGCAGAAGTATTTGGCTCCTTGGCTTAGCAATTAAATCCCAGCCACTGCCTAGAAATGGTGAATCTCCTTCTGCAAGTTCTGGCAGACCATATTTTAACCTACTGCCCCCTGGTGGGTGGATCAGTGCTGCAGTTAGTTTAATTCTGATCTTTCAGGACTAAGTATTTCCGTTCGTTGATGCATCATTGTCAATTCAAGCCCTGAATCTGTTACTCTACCTGCTATTCCCTGTTGAGCTTGGAACTGTAAATGGCCGGAATGTCTGTAGACGCTCGCTTACCTGGTAGCATTTCCCTGCTCTGAGGCTATTTATCTTTGTTCCTTTTCAGTGGCATTTCTAACCGCTTTTACAGAACTTTAGTCCAGTCCCTGGCATAATATCTCCTACTAATATCTCAAGTTTCTAGAAGAGCTGGCTTCTACCTATGGGCTCAAAGCCGGCTTAATTCTCATCCCAGATTTGCAGCCAAGACCCTAGAGATTTGTTCTCGTCTAGTAAAGTAAGGCAATGGCAACAGACTAGCCCAAGAAAGGCTGTCACTGAGCTCCTCTACTTTTCCAGGAACAACTCCAATCTCCTCTGCTCATGGATGCCTACTGACTTTGTTTTTGTTTTTGTTTTTTTAATTAATGTTCAGCCTGTTGTTCCCAAGGTAATTTGTAAGGCTTCCTCAGTTGACCCTCAGCCGTGAATCTCCAACCAACCAACGGAATACTACAAAGCACAACCTGATAGCCCTAGATCCATCCCACTAGGAACTGCTCCCACAGAAGCCAGAAGCAGCAGCCATATTATCAGTGAGGAAAACTGCACCATCTTGGGAGCAAGAAGCCATCTACAGCCTTTGATTTAAAAGTCACATTTAGTTAATTATAATCTAGCCAAAAATCAGAGACATGGAAAGGAACCTGACTTTTACACAATGCAAAGAAAGTGTTTTTCCCTCTTCGCTCACCTTTTGACCTGCAGTTCCTTTGTCAGCAGCTGTCTCTCTCGCCTGTTGACCTCAACTTCTGGTTCTTGTAGACTCTTTCCTTTACTGCTTTCTTATTGACAGCTCGTGGCCTCCTTACTATAAGAGGTAGGATCACCTAAAGATGTCATCTCTTAAGTGATACGAGATTGAGCCCATTTAGTCAGCTCTTGTCTGGACACTTTTAATCCATTTATAATTCAAAACTGTACTGTGGACTCCAAGTTCTGCCTGGATATTTTATGTGACTATTAACACGGATCAGTTCCTCCTGCTTCAGTGCAGCTCTAAAGCTCTGTGACTTCCTTCTAAATTTCACTCAAACATCTACATCTATCTTCTGTTATATTCCCTACAACCATTCGGTCCCAAACAAACACACAGAGGCTTATACTAATTATAAACTGTGTGGCCTATTGCTAAGGTTTGTTATGAACTACCTCTTACAATTTAAATTAGCCTATAATTCTAATCTATGTTAGCCACTGGCTTGGTACCTTTTCTCAGTAAGGCATTCTCATCTTGCTTCATGTATATCTGGGTGGCAACTGCTCTCTGCCTTTCCTCTTTCCAGAATTCTCTTCATCTGGTTGCCCTGCCTATACTTTCTGCCTGGCTACTGGCCAATCAGTGTTTTATTAAACCAATATGAGTGACAAATCTTTACAGTGTACAAGAACATCTCCCACAGCAATTCATGGAATGCACAGATATACTGTATTACTTTACAAGGAGCTCCCTTATATGCTCCTATTTTGTGAAATTATACCATGAAAATGTCTGCTTCTTACGTTGAAGTAGTGAATACAATGCAATTCTCATATTATTCATTCCTGCATAATTGGAAAGCATAGATACTACTGATGATAACGTTTAGCTTTATTTAAGTTATTGGAACACAGAACCCCAGATATCCATGCTAAAACATAAAAAAAACGCTAAAACATAGCTGAACCTCATTCATGCTTTCTATATTATACTATATGTAGGAAAAAGCAGGTTGACCACGGGACCACCAATGCATTATATAGATCTTGATTAAGAATTACATATTCGCACAAAGCTCTAAAGATGTTGTCCTGAAGGCATTCTTGGGCATCTCTATTTCTCCCAGGTTTTCCAAGTAAGGATTCCTGATCATCCTCTACTCGTCTCCTGTTTCCCTACTCCCTTTGTCACAGCAAGGAGAGCGGCAGCTCACAACATGTGGTTCTTCACCCTCTGCAGCCCCCAAAGTGCAGATTTTGTCTTTCGGCCCAGAATTCTTTTCCCCTATCACTCAACTACCAGGAGAATTCTACTGAATAGCAATTTGAAGTCCACACCTTGTTAAATTTTCACTTTATGAAATGTTCAATCATTCACTAATCATCAGAATTGTTCCACAAATACAAATTGTTTTCAGCCACTTCCTCTAGATACCTCTTTCTGATTTTAAGCTGGAACATCAATTTAAAGTAATCCAAAAAGAAGGAAGGACCATAAAAAAGAGTTGGCAACAGATTTGCTGTCTAAATGAGAACACTTCCGAAACTACTTTAGATCCATAAACCATATTAGACCAGAGTGATTATACATCACTTACTATGTTTGTGCTTAAACAATACAGAACCTCTCTCGCCATACTGATATCTGCAATGGTACTTGCTCTCTGACAGTAGTACCTACACGTGGTATTTAGGGATCTCTATCCTGAGTGCTGCATTGCTACTCTCAAGAGAATTTCATGGCCCTTAGGGTCAGATTTCAAAGAGCAATGCATCTTGTCAGACTGGGCTAAGACTAGGGTCTGAGACGAATGCTATTGATGGATTATCACTGAAACTGAACTGTACTGAAAGTTATAAATCATCAGCTTCCTTTAGGCTTAGATGGCACTGATTACTAGATAGATCATCAAAGTCACCAAGCTGTCCTGAGCCCTAAATGGTACATTTTTAAAAAGGCATCATCAAACAAAAATGTAAACAAAACTAATACACATTCCAGGGTAAGAAGCTTGGACACTACTCATCTCAGATAAATGATAAACAAATAATGAGTTCCATGTAAATCAAGAGTGTTGTCAAAACATTGCCCTTTTAATCCCTGATAAATGATGAAGTTTATAGAAGGAGGTTTTTGAGGGTCATGGAGGATTGTTTAAACATGCACGGAGAGTGGTTTAAGTGCTAATCCATTGCCGTTTGTGTATACTGTACTGCTATAGTCTGCCTTTGCTGCCTAAAACTACCTCATCATTTTATAAATCTGCAAACCTAGTCAAAACTCATCCTTACTGGGAACAAATTTTTCACATTCAGCTTGAAAGCTTTACGCTCTCTGTTACATACACACCCTGACACCGTTGTGAAACTCTAGGCTCAAGACATGAAGAAGTTTAAAGCATTCTATAGCATTCATGAGCACCACTCTCAACCCGACACTCAAAGATCTAACGGGGCAGAAATGCTTCTCCATCAAGATGTTTCACAAGACACTTTGTAAATGGATCTGGATTCTACTGAAAGCCGTTACACATCTGCTTTGCTTTTTCAACGAAGAACACAATATGTTGATGGTCTTGGTCCAAACCCGTTTTGCAAGCGAGAAGGAAATGCAAAATGTTCAGCTAATTGCTAAGAGGAAATCCATATGTGTTATTTGCTTTCCATGAAAGGACAGGTCCTCTTGCTGCTTAATTGATGAAATGTTGTACACAAAACTGACAGTGATTAATACCATTCTGAGATGCCATTTTAAAAGTTGGGAATGTAATGCTTTAGAATATGTTCTTTGACATTTACATTGCTATTTGCTGGGTATAAAATCTAGTTCTTGCCTTAAGCATTTATATTGGGGGAAAATGTTAAGTAATTTTAAATGGCAATATCTTCCCAGGGAACCAATCTTTGAGAAACCAGGCACCGATTGCTTTTTGCCCCCAATTTCCTCGTTAAAAACAAACACTATGCTAATGCTAAAAATTCACCTAGAAATATTTTTCTAGTACCCAGAGGGTACCTTATGTAATTTCTCCTTGATGATCTCTTCCCACAGAAAGACTTGAGGCACAGATTCCAAATAAGCCTCACATCCAAGTTGCATACAGGAAAACGAATGAATTCTCAGCACACTCTTCTATCCATGGTCTTGTCTCCACACATGAAGAATGTAGCTAGGAAGTCTGTACTCCATTGAGTGCTAAAACAATACACAATGCTTCTCACATTTCCGTGCTTTGGGAGGAGGTAGGGTTCAAGCCTAGGATTTCCCTTGTGATTTCCAGCATTCTTCAAAGAATTCACAGTTTATTAGATGCAAACTTTCCATACTTCTCAGGCAAGATTGCCATCCTGAATCATTTATATCTAAAGGAAAGAATTCTCTCTTCCTCTTTAAACATTATTACTGATATCACCAATGTTCAGAAACCAGACACACACACAGACACCACACACACACTAAAACACAGAGAGAGAAAGAGAGAGAGATACACACAGAGAGAAACACACAGACACGGATATACATATGCACACACTCAGACACACATGCATATACACACATACACATGCACATGTAGTAAATCCAAATGGCCTTTTATAAGAAGAATCAATATTCCCTTGTCTCCCCTAGAGTTGAAGGCAGGCAAGCAGACCACTGCATTGAAAAACAAAAGAAAAAAGAAAGGAAGGGAGGGAGGGAGG